>CATIWQ010269257.1:0-29108 GCA_949673415.1 Euphorbia schlechtendalii | reverse complement strand
AACTTATTTTATTTTATTATCTTTTATTCCATAACTCTAATCGATGCTTAGAACCTAATTCCTTCCCTCTGGGATCGATATCTTTTAAAACTACATTGCAACTGTATACTTGCAATTATCATCATTTTTCTATTTGATAAGCGGTACTGATAACACCTGTTCATATTTAGAACTTTTATGTTATCAGTAGAAAAGTGGCGAACATGTTTTTACGCCGTTGCCGGGGAAGGCAAGTGCGTTCTAAATATCAAATATTGAGAGATTACGGTATGTTTTTATATTTTGCTTTTATTTCATTTATATATCTGTTTGTTATTGCATTTTGTGTCTAAAATGTTTACTAAAATGCATCAGGATAAGTTTTGTGGTGATTACATGATTGATAACTTAATTGATACATGCATAGATGAAATTTGTCATGTTACATCTCAAGAAGAGTCAACATCTGAATCCCTTGAAAATTTAGAATATTCCTCTGAAACCAAAAAATTAGTTAGAGAAGATGATCCTATATCACCATTTATAGATAAACCACCCTTAGTGGAGTTGAAGCAGTTTCCTAGTCATTTGAAATATGCATTTTTAGGAAGCAACAATACTTTACCCATTATCATTTCTAGTAAGTTATATAATTTGCAAGAAGAAGCATTATTGAAGATAATAAAGGGTAGAATAAGGAGTATTGTTTGGCAAATTTTCGATATTAGAGGGATTAGCCCTAATATAGTGATGCATTCTAATAATTTGGAGAATGATAGTAAACTTAAGATGGAAAGGCAAAGAAGATTGAATCCTCACATGAAGGAAGTTGTTAAGAAGGAGATTATTAAGTTGCTATTTTAGTAATTATGTGGAGGATATTATGGATGTATTCATGGATGGTTTCTCTATGTATAGAGATTCTTTTGAAAAATTTCTAGAAAATTTGGATAAAGTATTTGCTAGATGTGAAGAAACTAATTTTGTATTGAATTGGGAGAAATGTCATTTTATGGTTAACGAAGGTATAGTTTTAGGTTATAAGATAGATGAGAAGGGAATTCATGTAGATATAGCGAAAACCGAGATCACTGAGAAATTACTTCCTCCCATAAATGTTAAGGGAGTAAGATCATTTCTAGGCCATGCTAGATTTTACAGATGGTTTATTAAGAAATTTTCGTTTATAGCTAAACTTTTAACTAATTTATTACTTAAAGATGTGAAGTTCAATTTCTCAAGTTCAATTTCTCTTATGACTGTTTAAAAGCCTTTAACACCTTAAAGCGAGCATTAGCTTCGGCACCCATAATTGTGAAACGAAATAGGTCTCTGCCATTTGAATTGATGTGTGATGCTAGTGATGTTGTTGTTTGTTGTGTATTAGAACAAAGGTATGAAAAGAATTTGCATGCAATTTATTATGCGACTCACACTTTGTCTTCTGCACAATGCAATTACACTACCATTGAAAAAAAGATGTTAGCAATCGTATATGCATGTGATAAGTTTAGATCATATTTGATTAGATCTAAAGTAATAGTTTATACAGATCATGCTACTTTGAGATATTTGTTTGGTAAGAAAGATGCCAAACCTAGATTAATTAGGTGGATACTTCTTTTACAAGAGTTTGACTTAGAAATAAGGGATAAAAAGGGAAGTGAGAATACCATAGCTTATCACTTATCTCATTTAGAAGATGATAAGGGACCTATAGGTGAAACTGGTGATATTAATGAACTTTTTCCAGATGAAAATCTTATATCTGTTAGACATATGGTATGCCGACTTTGCAAAATATTTGGTTATGCATACTTTACTCTCTGATTTAGATTCTAATGGTAAGAAGAAATTTTTTAAGGATATTAGATTATTTATGTAGGATGACCCTTATTTGTTTAAGGTATCTGCCGAGCTGTATTATTCACAGATGTATAGATGATACAAACTTTTCTTCAGTTTTAAGTCATTTCCATGATAGCATATATGGAGGACATTTAGGACCAACAAAAATTGCTGCTAAAGTTTTAGAAAGTGGGTTTTATTGGCCAACATTTTGCAAGGATTCTAGAGATTTCATTTAGAATTGTGATAATTGTAAGAGAATAGGAAAACATAAGTCGAAGAGATGAGATGCCATTGAAAAACATCTTAGAAGTGTAGCTTTTTGATGTTTGGGGTATGTATTTCATGGGACCATTTCCTAACTCAAAAGGTAATAATTACATTCTAGTTGAAGTTGATTATGTTTCAATATGGGTTGAAGCTAGCGCGTATAGTAAGAATGATGCTAGAGTAGTTGCTAAATTTCTCAAGCAATTATTTAGTATATTTGGAGTTTCTAGGACCATAATTAGAGATGGAGGTTCACATTTCATCAATACGACTTTTGAAAGCTTGATGCATAAGTATGGAGTACATTGTAAGGTTGCTACCCCATATCACCCTCAAATTAGTTGTCAAGTAGAAATTTCTAATAGAGAAATTAAGTGGATTCTCGAAAAGACTATCTCGAATTCTAGGAAGGATTGGTTTTCTAAGTTAAATGATGCATTATGGGCTTATAGAATAGCTTTTAAGACACCTATTGGTATGACACCCTTTATGGGCTTTGAAGAATTTGAATATGGATTTACACAAAGCCGGTGAAAGAAGAAAGTTAGATTTAAATGCGTTAGAAGAACTACGTTTATCATCATATGAAATTGCAAAGATTTATAAAGAGAAGATAAAACGATGGCATCATGCAAAACTACAGGAAAAGAAGTTTAAGATTAGAGATAATGTTCTGTTATATAATTCTAGACTTCGTTTGTTCCCTGGAAAACTCAAATCTCTTTGGAAGGGACCTTACAAAGTTATTCAAGTATTTGATAATGGAGCATTGGAATTGAAAGCTGAAAATGGAGAAATATTTCGAGCCAATGGCCAAAGATGTAAACCTTATCTCAAAAATAAATTTGAACAACAAGACTTTGATTTTAAATTACTGTCTTCACCGTAATAATTCTAGGTACGTAAATAGTGAATATTGATTATTTATATTTGATACATTTGTTTTTCTTAGTTTTTCTAGGTACTAAGTCTAAAAATTGAAGAAATAGAAGGATTAAGGAACGTCGCGACCGCGACTATAGACCACGCTCATGAATTTATACAGCAAAACCTTCTGTTCCTGTTTTGAAGAAAATCACGATCGCGACACGGAGAAAAATCTGACTTTTGCAGATCACGAATACACGCGACATTGGCTGAAGCCATTAACGGCTAGTTTGAAGAGAAAACAGCTATATTGACTACTTTGGCAAATTAGAGACCTATTAAAACTCAATATAAAGGTCTAGGTTGAACCCATAACCAGAATAACCCTCCTACAAGTCTTCTCAAGTTTTAATTCTTTAACAAACATCTCTATTCTTCTACAATTCTCAACCTTTTCAAACTTTACTTCAAACACAATCATGACTCGTGTTAAGAAATCAGCCAACCAAAGAAGAGAAGTCCCAAATTATCAAGAAGAATACGATTATCCTTTTCCTATCCGGACATGTGAGGAAGGAAAAAGATTTCAAGTACTAAACAAACTAGAGAGAGCCGTCATGTTTTTTCTTGATTTGGCTTTCTTGGAGACATTGGGCATCCATGTACAGATGTGGATGTATATCTCTGATCTTAGATTAAGTCAATTTGTGGGGATACATTTTCCACAAAATTGCGAGTGGATTTTGGAATGTCTTGCGACATTCGATTTTGAAGATAATAAGAAGAGGGCTATTCAATTTCGTAAACAAGGAAGACAATATAGAATCACAAGAGATATGATGAATGCTTGGTTTGGTTTTGAAGTTGAAAATTCATCAAGTATGATGGATTGGTTTCAAGGAAATCGAGTTTGAGTAGATTTGACAAGTAAGTGAGTGTTCGATCCCAAAAATTCTCTAAATAAATTGATTAAGGATGAATGCATTCTCCTACTCCACAAATACCTCGCCACTGTGGTATTTTTTTCGGGTGGAGAACACGAAGGTCCAAAAGAGGGATTTGTTTGTTCTTTCTTGCGCAATGATGAAGCAAAAAGTGTAGTTCATGGATATCGTATGGGACATGATGAAGAAAAACTCAACGAGTATGAGGAAACAAATTGGGGTGGCCAAAATTATAACTAGCATTGTAATGGGAGCGTGACAAGAACTTCCATATGTTCAACAACCGGGTGAGTATTTTTGATATATAGATGGAAATTATTTGAAAAATATCGGACTTCTTCAAGAGATCAATGATATCTTTTCTTTCTTCTCTTACTCCAACAGCGCAAGGAAACTAATCTCAACTCATGAGGACACTTCCACTGGCCCATCCTAACCAATTGCTAGACATCGTAGTGGCAAAGCTCTGATGACAGTTGAATAAGATGAAGATGAAGAAGAAGAAGAACCAAAAGATTGGAAGGTGAATATACAACAAAAGCTAGAAAATTGCCAAGTGGAACTTGGAGTAATGAAGAAAGACATGAAAGTTCTAAAGAAGAGTAATAAGTCGATGCTTCAAAAATTACTTTCGTTGTTTAGAAAACAAAATTGTCAATTTACTCCTAGTCCCCTATATTCACCTTCAAAATAAATGGGTTTATTCTTTTCTTTTATTTTCTTTTTCAAATTTAAGACTATTTGTTTATTTTCATTTTCATTTTTAGTTGAGTGTCTCACAATGAGGACATTGTGTTCTCTAATGTGGGGGGGGGGACACTTGTAAAAATATGAAAAATCCAAAAAAATTAAATAAAATTAAAAAAGTTGAAGAATAAAAACTTTTTCTTGATTTTGTGTAGTTTATACTTTATCCATACCTATATTATACTAACATATGTTCCAAGGTTATTGTGAGTGTTAGGTATTACAAGTTCGATGTTGGTGCATATTTCGAACAAAATTTTTATTTCGAGTATGAGCGCATGTTGCGAGTGTGAGCGCTTTAGATTGGTACAACATTTAGCATTTGGCAAAGATGAGTGGTGAGAAACATTCAATAGCAACATTCCAAGTAAGTTTCGATATAATTTCAATGCAACATGAATTAGTATAAGTTATATAGTTTTAGTTTAATGCTACAGATTAATTTTGAGAAGAGTAATATCTAGTAGTGTTCTTACTATGAGTTTTATATGCTATTCTCGAATACGTCCTATAAGTATTAAGCGTGTCTAAAGTGTAGGGAAACTATATTCATAATACTTTGAAAGTGATCAATAAAGGATGAGGGTAGTAAGAGAAAAATCAAAAGAAAGAGGGGATAACCAATGAGTTATGCAAAAGGTGAGGAATGGTAAGAAAAAAGCATAGCATGAAAAATGGGTGCAAAGTACAAATCTGAGAGTGGTATGGAGCATAAAATGAAACCACTGAGAGTGTTTAGCATCCTAGGTTACCAAAAAATGCCTTGAGATCAATTTTTTCAAAGTGTGCTCCCTTTGTCCTTTATACTTTATACTATACTTGATAGAAGGAAAGAATTGAGCGAGCGCATAACACTTATATGAAGACACAATTCGGTTGACCCTCCAATAAGAGGAAAGGTATGCAACTGGACTATATAAATTGCACATTACTAATTTGTGCGAAATTTCGTATACTTTACTTGAACCTTATGCAACATGGGAATGTGGTACTCACTACAATAGTCTTTCGCCAAATGAGGTACAAACTTGAATTACTATTTTATACACATTTGTGACATGTTTACCTTGAGGACAAGGTAAAAGTTAAGTGTGGGGGTGTGATAAGTGTATAATTACACTTATTATCTTGACATTTTTACTCATAAAATGATGTGGTTTAGAGTCATTTTATACATCATATAAAAAATTTCATGTGGTATGTAGTTATTTTTTATGTAAGTACAGAAACTAGGTGAATCTTGGGAGTGAAATAATAAAAGATGGAATTCTATGCAAAAAGAGTGAAAAAGGTGCAAAAAGATGCGTGGAATGCAAGGAATTGGCTTAAGATCGAAGTTGTCAAAGTTCGGTAAATTTGGAAAGAAGAATTATGAAGTAAAGCATAAGTCACGGCCATGTCACGATTGTGATTCCCATTCATGATTGGCCAAGTCACGCTACTATCTATCTCGATCTTGACTTATCATTCTTCACAAGCAGTAAGTTACCAACTTACATTCATGATCGTGACATGTATGTTACGCTCACAAATCGTGATGGGTGATATAAACTCTTCTCCACTACCAACCACAAGATAAGAATGATCAACCGCCATCAACTATTAGATGAAAAGACACCTTTTGGAGAGCAATGAAACACGAAAACGTGTCTATCCATTAAAGATAAGGATGAAATCTTACATCCAATCACATGAAGATGATGCAACCCTTCACAAATGGACATGACTATTCATTTGGATAAATACAACCTTTCACACTCCATAAATAGAGGTTCAAATCATCCAATTTCATGGATAGTAATGGTGTATAGATGATGTTATAAGTGGCAGCAATTGATACATGTTAGAGAGTGAAAGTTATATAGATTTCGCTAAGTTCATAGAGTTAGAGAGAAAAATGTATAAGTGATTCTATTCTTATTTCGTTCACTAGATTTCTCCACAAATTCGAGCGATTGTTGTATGAGTGTAATTTCAAAGCATTTATCAATAAAAGTTTCTATTCTTCAACATTCATTTGTTCAATATTCACAAAGAATAGCATCCTAGTGGAGGTTCTATTCGAGTCGAGACAGAATTTAAAGTAGATGCAGGAATTGCGGGAATTGACGACTCCCATTAAAGAGTGGATACCATTTGATCAACTTTAGCTTTCACTTGCATGTCTTACAACTTTACTTTATTTTTTACTTATACTTTCTAATTCGAAGTTTATGATATGGCTATGTGTCATAACGAGTATTTCGTCTTGCGTCATTTATATTAATAAAGTTATATGCTTCCAAGTTGACTTTAAGAGTAGTTTCGGGGTTAACAAGATTGTGTATAATCACTGGTTCTGTAATTTTAACGCTATTTAGTGAGCCAAAATTTTTGGAGTGGTAACTTGCTAAATATGGCTATGTGAGAGCGACCAGCACTAAGCATAGTATTATTGTGTCCAGGTTTTTATAAGTGTCATAATTCTTTTACCCTAGATTTAGAAAAGTCATTTCATGTGTTACTTTGCGGTGAATTATTTGATATTTGGGCATCTAGAACCGAGTTGTTTAAGTTATCTCGTGCATAAAATAATGTTGATTATTTTGCATATTTTACTCTCCTATGCTTGTTCTTAGGGAATATCTATATGCTTTGCATCTTCTCTGATATGTTCATGCATCTGTCCATTCATCAGTCTACCATTTAAAACTCTTAGCTTATTTTATTTTCTTTTGTTCCGTAACTCTAGTTAAACCTTAGAACTGAATTCCTTCCCTTTGGGATCGATATCTTTTTAAACTACATCGCAACTGCATACTTTCAGTTATCATCATTTTTCTATTTTATAAGCGATACTGTTAACACATATTCATATTTAGACTTTTTATATTATTAGTAGAAATGTGGCAAACAAGTTAACGCTGGAACATGGAAGATCGCTGTGCTCTTTGGACATCCCCAAATTGAGCTCTCCCAATTTTCGAGATCACCTAGAGATAATGAATGGTGAAGTTGGCCTTTGAACATGGAATTTTCCCACGCTCTTTGGATACCCTCAACATGGAGATCTCTCAATTTTCAGGATCACATAGAGATAATGAGTGGTGAAGTTCACCTTTGAAATTAGACACTCTCAACATGGAGCTCTCCCAATTTTCGGGATCACATAGAGATAACGAGTGCTAAAGTTGCCCTTTGAACATGGAATTTTCTCTCACTCTTTGGACACCCTTAACATGGAGCTCTCCCAATTTTCGGTGTCACATAGAGATAATGAGTGTTGAAGTTGAACTTTGAACATGGAATTTTCCTATACTCTTTGGACACCCTCAACAAAAAGCTCTTTCGATTTTCAGGATCACTTAGAGATAATGAGTGCTGAAGTTGACCTTTGAACATGGAATTTTCCTGCGCTATGTGGACACCCTCAACATGGAGCTCTCTCGATTTTCGAGATCACCTAAAAATAGACTGGTTTGGTTTGGAAACCTGAAAATGTAATAGTTTTATTTTTGGAGTTAGTAGTGCCAATAAGCGTTTTTACTCCTTGATTTATAGTTTGGAAAAAAATATTTTCCCCTTCAATCAAGAGTCAAAACGAAGTGAAAATTAATTGAGTCAAAGAAATGCAGTTGGTTCCAAAAATATTATGAAGGCACATTTAGAAGGGTTGGATTTGCCCCTTGCGAGGATTTGGCTTTTACTATTGATGAGATATTACTTCTTTGGAATTGCAATTTCTTGGTTGAAAAGATTTAGGATGTAATATCGATATGTTGTTATTGGTAGAGAAAGTAGGGATGAACTTGAATTTATTAGTAATGCGTGAAAAGCTTTGACTTCCAAAATGTGGTTTAGAAGATCGATGCGGTTTTAATTTCCAAAATGCGATTTGGAAAATTGATTTGATTTTCTTTCTCAAAATGTTTCTAGGAAAAATTTGCAAGCAAGACAAAGATGATTATGAAGTTAGTAATGCATGAATGCATGTTTTAACTCCTTTATTGACTTTGCGGAAGCAAAAAATAATTTTTCCCTTCAATCAAGAGTTAAAACATGAACAAAAAAGGTTAAGTGAGAGAATTTTACCTTATCTAAAATATTTGTCGAGTTAGAACTGCCCCTTGATTGAATTGTTGAATTCTAATATGAGACGGGGTAAGACAGTGGGGTGGCAAGATGAAATCGCGGCAAAGACAGTGGCATGGCAAGGATTAAGATAAGCACTTGCGAAAAATTATTCACGCATATATGTGTACATGAATGAATAAATTTGAATGCTCACATGTATGTTGTGTTATTGATGTGGAATTCCTTTGGGCTAGTTGACGGGGATGGACTTGGGTCCGGGTTGAAGTTTGATTTGAGGTTGGGCTGAAGCCTAATTTGAATCTTTTAATCTAGTTTCATGTAGATAGGATGAGTTATCAAAATTTTAACGCACATATTCCTCTTGAGTATAACATCAATGATACTAACATTGATCTCTATTTGATCCATTATTATCAAGCCTCAAAGCTTTCGAGTTGCTCCCCCATTATGACAATCCTTGTTGTGAAGGAAGTCTAATGATATTCGCCCTTTGCCCCTGGGATGGATACCGGATGCCCCTTGCCATTTTGGAAAAGATGGGATGAAATGAATACTTTGTATTAGTATTTTTTCTTTTTCATCTAATTTTTGCATAGACTGCCCTTGCGGGTTTTCAATCTATCGAACAGTGTCTTAGTTTTTGCCTAGATCACCCTTTCAGGTTTTCAATCCAGCTGGCTAATTTTTCTTCTTTTTTCTTTCTTTCTTTCTTTCTTCTTTTTTTGTTTTGTGTTACTTACGTTGTTTCTTGAAACAACATACATGTATCCAATTATGAATATACACGTAACAATTTAGCAATAATGACATTTCAATGAATGAAAATAACCAGGGTTTTAAAAGTATCCAATGATTTAATCCCTGTTGCTAACTCGCCCTTTCAGGTTTTCAAGTTAACAGTTGACTATTTTTTCTCATTGTCCTAATTTTTTCCCAAAGCACCCTTTTTGGGTGTTTACTTTGATGGACTATTCAGCAAAAGAATACCCTAATTTTTGCCTAGCTGAATGAAGAAGGACAGTTGACGGGCTTGCTATCTAATCTCTTTTTTTATTGTGCTGCTTTTCAAAATTTAATTCTTTAACCTAAATGTGATAGCGCTTAAACCGATCTCAATTGAAAGGATTCACAAACTCGCTGTCATTCATGTCCATAACCTTGAAAGCTCCTTTGCTAAGGACCTTCTTGATCATGAACGAACCTTCCCAATTGGGTATGAATTTCCCCCTAACGTCGACATTAAAAGGTTTCACATGTTTTAAGACCAAGTCCCCTGCTTTCAAGGGCTGCCTTTGATGCTTGACTTTGCTGCTGTAAGCTCTCGCCATGCTGCTGATACATTGAAGATGGTCAAGGGCTTTCAAGCGATGCTCATAAATCAATTTCAACTACTCAAATTTGGCTTTTGCCAAATCTGACTCTTTCAGACTAGTTTCCATGACTACCCTTAGACATTTGTCCTCGATTTCCACCGAGAGAACCGCTTCCTCCCCTTAGACTAAGGAAAAGGGATTTTTGTATGTTGGAGTACACACACTGGTTCTTACCCCCAAAGATTAAACGGAAGCTTATCTTCCCAATTATGCTATGTGGTCACCATCTTGGATAAAAATTTCTTGATAAACTTGTTCACTGCTTCCACTGCCCCATTGGCTTGAGGTATATAGGGAGAAGAGCGATGATGCCTAATGCCATATTTTTCAATTAGATCAGCCATTGCCCCTTGGAACTGAACCCGATTATTAGAGACAATATGATGAGGCCTCCTATAGCGTGTAAAGATATACTTTTCGATGAACTTGGACATCTTCTTGGTAGTCATGTTGGTGAAAGATTCGGTCTCTACCCACTTAGAGAAGTAGTCGACCGCTACAATGATGTACCAATTCCCATTAGTTAAAGAGGCTCAGATCTCACCAATAATATCAATCCCCATGCTGAGAATGACCAAGGAGTTGAAAGATTATGGAGATCTGACGGAGGTAAATAACTAATGTCTTCGTATATCTAGTATTCATGGTATTTCTTCACTTTAGAGATTTGATCGGCTATCATGGTATAAATTTTCTTTGCTAAGGCCAAACCATTCATGTGAGGGCCACAGTCTCCACCATGGATATAATTCATGACCAAAGAAGGTTCCTTTTCCAAAACATGATGCAAAAGCAAGCCATCGCTATTGCGCTTAAAGAGATCATCCCCCACAATTATGAATTGAGCAGCAAGCCAATGTAAAGATAACCATTCTAAGTCTAATGTCCCTAGTGGGAAATCCCCATCTTAGATCAAACAAACTATATCCCGATACTAACAATCCTCATTCATCACGATAATAGAATGGTCTTTGGATGACAGAAGGACCATGGGCCTGATGGGCTTGGTTTGTGAACCTTCCCACATAGAGGTTAGAGTAGCCAAGGTACTCGCCATTTGGTTTTGATCCTAGGGGACATGTCGAAATAGACAATTCTTGAATTTTGCAGCCAACTCCCAACCTACGTCAAGATAAGGCTAAAGCGGTTCTTCCTTGATTTCTAAATCTCTAACAACCTATCGAATGACAAGGGTAGGTTCACCAGTGATGGTGACTTCCATTACCCTTTGCATTTCTCAAAGCTTTCTTATTGAAGAGGTGCGCCTCATATTCTGCCCCATTGTTGGTGATAGAAAATTAAAGGTGCTCAAAGAGCGAGATGAATTCATTTTGTAGCTTTATCAATAAAAACACGAGACCAGCCCCTTGATGATTCACAACCCCATCAAAGAACACTTTCCACTCTTCATTAACTAATTCAACAATCGCTAGTTGCTTATAGGGAGCATCCAAGTTCTCGACATAGTCAGAGTCAAGGGCTTGATTTACGAGGAATTCGGTGACTACTTGACCCTTACTCACCTTCTTCATGAAATTCTCAATATCAAACTTGAAGAGGAGAAACATCTAGTGAGAGAGCTTTTTGGCTAATGTTGGAGATCAACATAGATACTTCATCAGATTGATCTTAGCCAACACTTATATTCTATATGACTGGAAGTAGTGTCTGAGCTTCTTAGTGATCTAGACCATTGTCGCACAAGTCTTCTCAATAACCATATATCATCTTTCATACTCCAGAAGCTTCTTGCTCAGACAATACACTACATGATAATGCCTATCTTCTTGCTCTTGGACAAAAATTGCCCCCACTAAACACTCTTTGATAGCCAAATAAAGTATGAGAAGCTTGATAGGAGTCGGTGGCTTCAAAATTGGAGGATTAATCAAATAAGTCTTGATTATGTCGAAGGTAATATGACACTATTCATTCAAGGCTATTGGCTCCTACTTCTTCGATAACTCAAATATTGGCTCGTAGATGGAGCAAAAATTTCACAACCTCGAGGGACTTTGTCTTTGAGCCGCTTTGCTACTTCTGCCCGTTTTACATGCGGTTGACACAATTTTTGCTTCAATGGTCTAAATTTTTTATCAGTTAAAATTTGATGTTCCACAATAGCTTTGGAAATGCATGGCATGTCTTCATAAGGCCAGACTAAAGTGCTCATGTGACGTCTAAGCATATTTTTAATATATTTTTTTAACAGGGTTTAAATCATTGGATATAGTTACCAATTCAGATTATTCTTTTGTACCCAAGTCAATTTAATGCAGAGACACATCATGTATGCTAAAAATGTTATGTGTATAATTATATGAATGCATGACACCATTAGGCGAAACATCAAACAAGCAAAGCAAAGTTTGAATATTTCATAATAAAGGTCTCACACACAAAGTTTATCAAAATGAAAATTACATCAAAATAATTTCTTCTTCCTCCTTATACGGAGGGTCTTCCTTGGTGATGGTAGTAGTAGGAGCAAAAGGAGTGGCAGAGGTATTAGATTTTCTATTGCAACCTCCTCTCGGTATACTTTTATTGTATAGTATCCCCTCCATGATTGTTTAGGTCAATGAGCTTTCAAATCTCTTGAAGCCATTTTTGGTAATAGACATCCGTCTCTGTGGTGTCTCGGTGGGCATGGTCCAATGTAACGAAAGAAGTGTATTGGGCCCATCTCTCAAGGATATGAACGGGTAGTTTATGGTCCCAAATGAGGGTATGGGTAGGGCAAGAATCCCAAGGAACTCTTTGAGTCTTCCCATACTGATGAGAAAGCCGTGTAGGAGAATAGGAAGTGATGCCCTACAATCCGAGTAGTTGAAAACTGTAAGCATGAACGTGGGTGGCAAAGTCAGTAACCTTCCACAAGGAGCAAACCCAGCGGATTTGGATATCTGTATACCCTCTAATGATTTGTAACCAATCATCTACTACTAGTTTGTAGTGGTCAGCAATGTAGAGTCCTCTCTTGCTGAAATGAACGACCTTGTACTTCTCATAAGGTTGTCTTCGCTTGTGGACTAAGGTTAGTTTCTCCAAAAGCCAAACCTCTAACGTGTTGAAGTGGTCTCTGATCATGTTGGGATCGAACCTAGCAATCTTCATGCATTACAAAATCTCCGCTAGTCTAATGGTGATAGTTGAAGCTCCCTGACACATACTAGTAATGGCAGAAATCAATCGGAATGCGGCGACGCTACCTACTCCACACATGAACTCTGATATAAGTAGTAAAGCCACCATAAATGGCCACACATTGTGATGTCGTGGAGTAGATAAGCATCAATCTAAGACCACAGCAACTCGGACTCCTCCAATCTCCGAGGGATGAGATAAAAAATGATTGATGGAGTCTAAGTTCCATAACCCTCTTAGAGAGTGTGTAGCTCCGAACCGATAACTTGGCACCGCAATGGGAAATTACCAAGGGTAAGGGTTACCTAGAATATCTTGATACTCCTTAATCATGGGGTATAACTATTGGGTCGAGAATCGAAAGATGCGGTCCAAGGGATCACAAAAAGTGAGCGCTGCATGAATAAATGCAGTGTTTGTGGGATAAAAAGCTAAGTACCAAAGCCCCATAGACTAAAAATCTTCAATTTCTTCTAATCTGGATTTTTGAGGGATCCTAAAAAGGTTCTGAGTTTGGCATTGTGACTTTTCATGGTGAAAGAATAGGACACAACGGTGAAAGAATCAAAGAATATAAAGAAAAACTACAAAACAAGATTGGGTTAGGTCATGCATGTTTTGATGTTTTATGAATTAAGAGTCCTAAAGCTTTTTTGAATGCTCATGAAGTAGTGAAATGATATCCCAATCTTTGGGTGAGGAGTCGAGAGAGATCGATGTGATCTCTCAAGGGATGAGATTCAATGTAGTGTAGTGAAGTGGAATGTTGGGTTTTTAGTGAAGGTAAGGAAATGATGGTAATGCCTTACCAAGGTAACAATCACACGTCACAATAACTTGGGGTGTGTGGACCTTTACTTTTGGGTAAAACAATTTGTCACACCCTTATGATATGTCAATTGATGAATGACCTGATGTTTATGCTTATTTGGAATCACCTATATGGTGAAAATAAATGAATTGAGTATTTCACTCAATTGCGGAGATTTGGATGCCAATTGGGGATCATAAAGGAGTGGATAAGTTATGTTGGCGATTTCTCTAAGGTGATATGACCTCGACTGTCTTTAAGGTTGATGAATACTGATAGGGTATTTCATGATGCTTTGGGTTCATTCGTGATGTCATGATACTTCATGAGTGCTATAAAAACCTTAAACTAATAAAAGAATGATAAAAAATGATTTTATGATTCCTAAAGGTTTTTTGAACCCTCATGAAGTGATGTAACGGTATCCCAACCTTTTGGGTATCGAGGTTGGGAAAGATCAATGTGTTCTCTCCAAGGATGAGCTTGAATGGAATAAATGGAATGATCTTGTTCACCTTGAAACAAGAGGGTAAAGGGTGGTAAGCCTTACCACGGTGACATCCTTACATCACGACTACATGAGTACTTTATTTTCAGGTTAAACAATGTGTTATACCCTTATGATAAATGAATAAATGAATGAATTAATTAATGTTGGAGTTTATTTGGTATTGCTAATGTGACAAAATGAATGAGTTGAGTACATGACTCATGTTGGGTAGAGTGTCGAATGCCTATGGGACATCGTAAATTTTGGGATATGACATGTTGATGCGTTCCTTAAAGTGACACGACCTTGAGTGTCTTTATGACTAATGTATACCGATGTTGTATATTATGATGTTTAGGGTTTATTTATGATGTCATGATACTTCATGAGAGTTCTAAAACCTTAAACTATTAAAAAAATGAGTATGTGCATAAATTAGTGTTTGCAAAAAAGAATGTGGTTAGTATGCTATACATGATGTGAGATGTTCTTTTATTTGCATATATAGTGGATGAAAAAGCTATTAAACACATAACACGTAGCATGCACGCAATATACAATTCTTCCAACCATACACCTCCTGCAGAATAAAAGGTTCGGCTTCTAAATCTATGCTTGGGTCATTTGGACACCATGAGGATGTCAAGGAGTGAACCTGGATGATGCACATAGAGATATTTTGTTGTACCTAGGGAAGTTACTATGGTGATGCTACATGAGTTCGGTTTCAAGGTTATTGATTTAGAAGGTTCTGGTTGCACTATGATACACTCTAAGCCTCTCCCAAAATAGGTGCGAACGAGGGAGGTACATGTGATATGGCAATAAGTGATCCACACACTAGGTATCCTCAATCCCCATGAAGTCACAACAAGAGATATTTTTGTGGCTACACGGTGAAAATAGGGCTCCGTAACCTTAATGGCTATTCTGTCTAATGCATATGCTTTTGTTCAAAATATTTTAAAGGTAGAAAAAACTCATTTAATGACTTTTCAATACTCATCAAAGTCTTTTAAACTTTTAAGTTTAAAAAAGAAAACGTTCCCCAACGGAGTTGCCACTGTGAGCGAATGACATTTTGGACCCGCGCGGTCGCCGTGAGGCGTTGACCTCGTGCGATGGGGTGTGAGGGTTTTACCAGGAGACACGAAACGAGAAAGAAAAGTTTTGAAAGACTCGAACCTAAACATCTCACCTATTTTATTATAGAGTTGCCACTCGGATCAGCTTTTCCGAGAAATTCACTACAGCCTAGATCCGTTAAGCCTAAACCGCACCGTAGTAAAGAGATTTGGGTCCAGATGATTATCTACTTCATCATTATTTGAGTTTTCATTACAAATAAACAACCACCTTTAAGACATTTCGATTTATTTCTAGTTATTTTCAGTTTATATTAAAGTTAGACATACACACGTGGTAAGCAATAAATAAAGTGGTAAAAATTAAGGAAAGCGATAAATAAAGTAAATACAAGGCTTCTAACCTAAAGGGGGGTAGGGTAAATAATAATACAAACTGGTGGTAATATATAAATGATCCTAAATACAAATGATCTATAAATACGTTTTATTTACAATTGCTTTATTCGAAGGAAAAATATAACCCTAACATACATCTAACTTAGACTACCTGCACCAAAAAAGGTTACAGAAGGATATATATCACAACATCATGACACAGTTACTTAACCAAAGAAGACGCAATTAGCCGTGCAAATAAGTTAGGTTAGGGTGAATCGCGTGTTAATTGAATTAAAAAATGATGAATTCAAGTTCCCCACACGCTTATTAAGAAAATAATTGATTTTAAACTCAATACCAATTTTATTATAGGAGATTTAATCATGGCATAAATGTCGTCGATTACGTGTGGGGCCTATAATAGTAATAAAGAGAATGAAAATAAACAGAGTAAGCTGAAACTACAAAAATGACAGAAAATAAAACACAAAATCATGCCAAAGAGTCTCCAAAAGCTCAAAATCGTACCCCACCGACGTGAACCTACAAGTTTTGGAGCCAAAAACATTGATGAACAAGATCCTGAAGTCTTTTTGCACTAGATTTGGTCAAAAAAAGGCAAAAAAACAATGTTTTTTAGTAAAAGGAATAGGAAACCCGAGAGTTAGATTTTCAGTTTCTAACTCAAACCCAAAAGGGAGGAGGGAGTTTCAAAGAAAAACTGTCAGAAAAATGAATGTAGGGAGTTTCCTAACTTTTACCCAAAATAGTCCCCAATTTCTCTCTTTAGAGTTTTCTCTCACTAAGAAAATTTCTCAAGGAAGTAAAAATTCCCCTTCAAAAATCTAATTTTTTGGTTTATATAGGGGTAAGTAAAAAATGTAAATATTTGAGGAATGAGGGGTATTTTAAAGATAAAAAATATAAAAGAAAGTTCAAAAAAGGTAAAAAAACATTGGTGGGGATAAGAAAGTCAGAACTGGTTGAAATAGTCGAGACTTGTCCCGACTATCTCGGACTAGCCCAATTTGGTAGGCCGATACCGGTACAAAATGGATCGGTCCTGGTCCCCAAAAGGGGCCACTCCTAGCTGGAAATGGCCTACTTATGGAGGTTGGTACTAGCCTAGAAGGCCGGCACCGGTTGGCTAGGCTGGAATCGGCCTGCACAGGCAGGCAGGTCCCAAAGCTAGTACCGGTCCAAAAAAAATCGGACCGATCTGGACCTGCTTGATAGGGATGGGCGGGAAAAATTTTTTAATTTTAAAATTTTTTTGGACTTTTTTATGGGTTTTTGGGTTGATTTTGGGTTAGTTTTGGCTTTCAAAAGACCCTGAATGTCTCCTAATTTCAAAGCGAGGTAAGTGAAAATATATCTCATCATCGCTTCGCGAGAGACACTAAGAATCCCGTGCTCACTATGAGAAAATTTAGGAAATTCATGAAGAAAATTTCAAGAATTCCTCATTCCAGAATAAGGGAAACTTTCCTCAGAAGCTTGAATATTAGAAGAAGGAATTCACAAAGACCAAATTCAGAACTTTGAAGATAAATCCAGAGGAAAAGCATCACCTACTTTGAATGTCATCAAGAAGGACATATCAAGTCCAACTACCCAAATTTAAGAAAAGAAAAAAAGGAAAGAAAGCAATGGTGGCCACTAGAAGTGATAGTTAAAATGAAGGTTCTTCTGATTCATCTGCCATTTAAGAAGAGACTGCATATATATACTTTATGGTAGCAGATGACATGGTACCAACAATTAAGTCGTGGAATAACAGCACAGACAGAATGTCATCATCCAAAGGCAAAACATGTCAAAATGATGAGATGAATTCTAGCTTTAAAATTCCTAATGAAATTATGCAGGTACTGGTGTAAATCTATAAAATGGTGAACATGGACCTTGTTTGGTTTGCATGCTATGTGGAGTCTTGGCACAATGAAATGACTATGATATACTAGTCCAGAGCATGTTCCCTTAGAGTTAATAATTCCAAATAGTTCGGAATTATTATTTTCATAATCATATCCATCGTAGAAGACCTAGACTAGGGCAAGACCAGTGGCACCAATAAAATCCTGATAACAATATCAAGGTAGTATATAATCTTCCTGTCATAAGTCGTGATATGAACCTTATTAGGATGTAAGCACATGTAAAACATGCCTTTCGTTAACATGTGTTTGGTGATGAGAATAGATGGGGTTAAAGCCCTAACCAAAATGGGTTAATTGCCCATATTATTATATCTAATGCCAAATTGGAGACACATTTGAGGAGTCGTACAATCGGGTACGCATGTCTCGAGAAAGAGAACTCAAATGGATTAGCAATTGAAAGAGATGCAAATGGTTGTCTTATTGTGGCTTGACCTACGATAGTGGGGGTCATGATGAGTGGCTATGGATGCTACCTACTAAGGAAAATTTGTTCAACCAGATTTTCCAAATTTAAATAGAAGGGGCAATTTGAATGTCGAGAAAATAGTAGGAATTATGTGTTTAATTAAAGACCTTATATTAAATTCATATATATATATATACTAATGTCTAAATAAATTCTATCTTATATCTAGGTTGAACAATGAATCCGAACATAAACCTTCACTCATTCTTGATGACAAATCCGAAGATTCCACGTTGCATTCTCGCATGCCTCTCTCAAACCGAACTTCTTGAAGATACACAAGATTTTGTCGATGGAATTTTATCATGCCTCAACATTCAAATTTCTATCTCTAAATGTCCTAGAATCTGTCTCCAATAGGAAGATTTGAAAGATATGAAGAGAAGAGAAATTGAAGAATAGTAAGGATGAAAAGTTTGCAACGACTACTTCGCAAAGCTTCAAATATAAATAAAGGACTGAAGTAGATGTTCAAACTTCGTGAATCACCTCGAATTTCTTTAAGAACTGAAACTCTGTGCAATTACTCGCAGCTTTAAGAAATTCCAAATTTAAGAAATCAGGAAACAACCATTTCAAATCTGTTTGTAATAGAGAGAATCAAATAAAAACATTGTAATGATTCAAAATTTTATAAGTTCAATTTAGTTCGTATTTTCATATTCAAATCTGAGTGTCAGTTTGGGAAGGGTACCCAAACTGAGTTGAGTGGTAGTTAGAAAGAAAGATACTTTTCTGTAAAAACTGTGTCTACCCGCTCTAAAGGCTACTTCGCCTAAGTAAAGAATGAACACTAGTGGATTATAGCTCAAACAAGGTACCTAGGTACTAGAGGTAGGCTTGGGGTCGAACCAAGATAAAATTCAGGTGTTGAAGTTCTAAACATTTGCTTTTAGCTTTTACTATTTCCAGCTCATTCATCATTCTATCTCTATGAAGTTTTTTGCTTGAAAAACCAATCCTAGGAAGTCGAGTACTCAACAAGAGATTGTGGATAAACTATATCAACGAAGCTGAGTTGTTTATAAGTTTTTATATCAACTCAGCACGTACAACTCAGCATGCATATAAAAACTTAACTTGGTTAAAATTTTTTTTATAAATCTTAAAAAGTAACCAAGATTCGCATTCACCCCCCTCTGCGGTTATTTATAAGCTATCTAAGGACCAACAAGTGGTATTAGAGCATTTACTCAACTTATTGACTAACCATCTTTGAGTCAAGATCCATAAATGGCTTACAACAACTACAGTTCTAGCTTAGGTTAGGCAATTCTCTTAAAGGAGGGAATGTTTATTACCAGGCCACCTCTTTTTTATGGTAATCATTACATGTTTAGGATAAATCGCATGAAAAACTTCATTCAGTTGCAAAGTATGCATGCATGGCTCATAATCGAGCTTGGTCCTAGAGTTCCCACTATTATGAGAAGCAGAATAAGTGTCCTAGTAGACCCAGAGGACTAGGATGATGCTGACCTGAGGCCTCTCAAGAAGAATGCAACATCGATTAACTACTTACATTGTGCACTAGATATTACTGAGTTTAGTAGGGTTTCAGGATGCGAGACAACATAGGAAATCTAGCAAAAGATGGAGATTACCTACGAGGGAAGGGATAAGGTCAAGGAGTCAAAAATCAATCTCATGCTAAGGGAGTATTAGATGTTCCCAATGGGCGCCAGTTAGGGTATTCAAGGTATGAATACTAGGTTCATTAACATTGTTAATGAATTGAAGAGATTGGGAAAGGAGTTCATTGAAGATGAGCTCATCAAGAAGATTTTGTGCTATTGAGGAGGCTCATGATTTGAAGACCTATAGCTACGATGAGCTGATAGGCACCTTGCTGACTCATGAGATGTCTTTGAGGAAGTATTTTGATAACTCTAAAAGGAGTCAAGGCAAGGAAAGAGAGAGTAAATCCATTGTCCTGAAAGCTCATTCATTTGATGAATCCACTAGGTGCGACTCTAATGTGAAAATGGCCCTTTTGACAAGGCGTTTCAAACACTTCATGAAGAAGGATGGGAAGTTCAACAAGAAGAAGTTCCCTGCTAAAATCAAGTCAACTCAACACCAACGTGGAGCCGAGGAAGGATCCAAGAAGGAACAAAGCAAAGACATCTAGTGCTTTGGCTGTGGAGAGAAAGGCCATATTCAATCCAACTATCCTAAGGTGAAGAAGGACAGATTCAACAAGAGGTTCAATAAGAAGAATGAGGCACTTGCTGCCACATAGAGTGACTTAGAAGAATCTTCATCATCTGATGAGGAAGCAACTGATTCTGCCAACCTATGTCTCATGGCCATTGAAAATCAAAGGGGCCAAGGCTCAACATTTACCTTTGTAGAGATCAATCTATTGTAGACTCTAAAGCTGCGCAACAAGGGAAAAGCTCCTCAAGATGAGGTACATTCTGAAATTCCCTTATCTATGGAAGAATTCACCCAGACACTTTTTGATGTTATGAAGTTGACTAACAAGTCGATGAAAAACATCAAAGAGTTAGTGAGGAGATGTGAAGATTTGGAAGACACTGTCGCTTCCTTATCTCTTACTATCCACTTTCTTTAAGAAAAAGTTGAGTATCAAGACTGTTGAAACAACAAGCTCACTAAGCAATTAGATGAGTTGACTACTGAGGTAATAGATTTGAAAAAGAAGCAGGATCCTCCTCTAGCCAACGGTTAACCTCTAAATAACGAAACTCGCAATTCTAAGAGGAAGAATTCCTCTAAAAAGAAGAAAGCGAGCCAACTCAAAGCAAAAACGGTGTGAGGTTTTTGCTAAAAAGTTGGACATGCCATAGTTATGTAGGCATAAAAATGGTTATTATAACGAGTACGACTAGAATAACCTAAGCACTTCTAACAAGGGAGGACCCTGCTCAAAAGTATGGGTACCTAAGAAAATGTAACTATTTTGTAGGTGAGCCTTAGATCCACTAATGACTCTAGAATGTGGTATGTGGATAGCGGATGCTCAAGGAATACGATGGGAGAAGAAAGCCAATTCATCTCATTAGAGCGCAAAAGAAATGGAAGTTTCAATTTTGGAGATAACCAAAAAGGTAAGATTGTGGGCTATAGCACTGTCAGTGTCTCTCCTTCTATTGAAGAGGTTTCTCTAGTCAAAGGTCTGATGTTCAACTTGCTTAGTGTAGCCTAGCTTTGTGACAAAGGTAGAAAGGTTACATTCGACTCAACAGGATATTCAGTAATTGATTGTAAGACTGATTCTACTGTTTTCTTTACTTCTCAAATCAATAATGTATATATGATTGATTTATCCCATGGCTCCACTAATATGTGTTTTATATCTAAGGAGGATAATTCATGGCTTCGTACAGAAGTTTGGATCATATAAATATGAACATTCTATCGAAACTGACCAAAAATCAATTAGTTGTGGGGTTACCTAGCATCAACTTTGAAAAGGATAAAATACTCAGCTTGCCAACTAGGTAAGCAAGTTAAGAAATCTTTTATGTTAATTAATCACGTAGTAACTAAGCAACCATTAGAGCTCCTCCACACTGATCTTTTCGACCCAGTTCAGCCAATGAGCATGGGTGGTAAGAGATTTTCGTTGG
Organism: Euphorbia schlechtendalii; assembly: GCA_949673415.1. Classification (NCBI taxonomy): domain Eukaryota; kingdom Viridiplantae; phylum Streptophyta; class Magnoliopsida; order Malpighiales; family Euphorbiaceae; genus Euphorbia; species Euphorbia schlechtendalii. The sequence continues at coordinate 7,087 of CATIWQ010269257.1, read as the reverse complement.
GTTGTGGATGACTTCACGAGATTCACTTGGGTACTCTTGCTGAGTAGCAAAGATGAGACATATGAATCTTTTGTCAAGCTTAGTAACCGGAGAATGAATAAAATAGGAACTAAAATCAATAGAATCCAAAGTGATCATGGATGTGAATTCAAGAATTTCTATTTCGGAGAATTCTGTTCTACGCATGGTATTGACCATAACTTTTCTTCTCCCTATACGCCTAAACAAAATGGGTTGTAGAAAGGAAGAATAGAACCATAGTTGAAATGGCTCGATCCATGCTGAGTGATAACAATTTACTAAAGTACTTTTGGAGAGAAGCTGTTAACATAGCTTGTTATATCTTGAATCGTGTTTTAATTTGCCTAATTTTTGAGAAGACACACTATGAAGTTTGGCAAGGGTACAAGCCTAAGATTGGTCATCTCAAATCATTTGGCTGTAGGTGTTTTATTCTTAACACTAAGGAGAAATTAGGAAAGTTTGATCCTAAGTCTGATGAAGGTATCTTTCTGGGATACTCAACTAATAGCAAGGGCATATAGAATATATGTCAAAAGAACTGTCCTATTTGAGGAGTCTATGCATGTAGATTTCGATGAAACTGACAATGTAGATAGATGTCCATCTGATGAAGATGAAGGAGTACCCTAATAAGCGAATCAACTTAGTATACCACTCTCTGTACTACCCAAAACCAGCAGAAAAACCTAAAGCTGAGGAAGTCAAAGATGATGAGGATCTTTCTATCAACTTCAACGATGGCGAAGATCAACCTCAACCTCAAAATCCCATTGTCGATCCTCTAGCAGCTAATTCGAGTCTTCCAAGAGAGATTAGAGTCCATCACAACCATCCACTTGACAGCATAGTTGACGATGTTCATAATCTAATAATGATGCGAGGTTAGCTCAATAGGATGATGAGTTATCAAGCTTTCATATCATTAATCGAACCCAAGAAGTTTGAAGATGTAGAAGCAGATGATTATTGGATGATCGCAATGCAAGAGGAGCTGGATTAGTTCAAGCGTAATGATGTTCGGGATCTAGTTCGTAAGCTTAAAGGGAAATCAATCATTAGAACCAAATGGGATTTCAAGAACAAGCTAGATGAAGATGGCTCTATTATTAGGAACAAAGCTAGGCTTGTTACCCAAGGCTACAATCCAGTAGAAAGGAATTGATTATGATGAGACTTATACTCCTATATCCTAGCTTGAAGCAATTCAAATCTCCTATGCCTTTGCATCTCATATGAACTTCAAATTGTTTTAAATGTATGTTAAGAGTGCATTCCTAAATGGATTCTTTCAAGAAGAAGTTTATGTTTTCTAGCCTCTTAGCTTTGAAGATCCGAAGAATTCTGAGCATGTTTTCAAATTGAAGAAAACTCTCTATGGATTGAAGTAGGCTCCTAGAGCTTGGTATGAGAGGATGACCAATTTCTTGTTTAGCAAAGGCTATGAAAGAGGAAAAGCAAATACGACTTTGTTTATCAAGCGAAGAAAGGAATATGTGTTGCTAGTCTAAATATATGTTGATGATATCATATTTGGAGAAATTGATGAGAAGCTATGTAGGGAGTTCAGCAAGCAAATGAAGAGCTAGTTTGAAATGTCTATGATGGGAGAGCTCAATTTCTTTCTTGGTCTTTAAATCAAGTAGAATGAAGATGGAATTTTCATTAATCAGGCTAAGTATACCAGATAAGTCTTGAAAAAATTTGACATGGAACATTCAAAGCCAACGTTCACTCCTATGGCCACTGATACTATCCTGAGTAAAGATGAAGATGGAAAACATGTGGATAACAAGTTCTACAAAGGAATCATTGGTTCTCATCTTTATCTCACCGCTAGTAGGCCAAACATTCGGTATGATGTATGCTACTACGCTCGGTATCTCATTTAGCCACTGTTAAGAGAATTCTCAAGTACTTTCAAGGCTCGATTGAAGTAGGTATGTGGTATCCCAGAAGCTCAGATTTCAGTCTTAGGGGATTCACAGATGCTGATTATGGTAGAGACAAGCTCAACATGAGTACAATAGGAGGATGTTATTTCCTTGGAGAGTGCCTTATCTCATGGTGGTGAGTAGCAAGGAGGATGTTGGAGACACCCTCTCCCTGATTCATGAGGAGTTTGATCCTCAGGTCCCCAACATCCCCACACCCTCTTTCACTCATGTTGAGCAATCCTCTACTTAACATGAGTAACCTCAAGCTGACCCATCCTTGGGTCCAACAACTAACCAAAAGGTTCATCAAAATCCTACCCCCTCTTCTTCTGTAAATCCTCAAATCTATCTTCTCTTGTAAATCCTTCAATACCCCTAGTTTCTACTCTTGTAGAGATTGAAAAACCAACTATAAATTCTCCTCCTCCTTTAAACACTATACATTCTCCTATTCATATTCCTTCCTCACCTGTCAATAACAAAACACCAAGCTGGACTCTATCCAACGAGAATTCAATGATCGCATAATAGACAAGATCTTCTCTTTATAGAAGTTCCTTATCTTTATAATGGGAAAGATTTATTAGACATGCCAACTCCTAGATTTCTTGCTACTGATTCTCTATGCCTTGAGACTGGTATGACCATTCATACTAAATTGAATGTCATTAATTCGAAGGTAGAAGACCTATAGAAGAATGTTGGAACTCAGATGAAGATGGCCAAATTAGACATGAAAGATATTGATCACACTGTAAAGTGTAAATCATTTATTGGACCTAAAGTTCTTGAAGATTGCACGGACTTCAACGAACTTCAGAGCCGTACTCGAATGCTTTCAAAAGTTTGCATGTCAAGGTTTTGACCAGATTGCGCACCTCTCCAGATATCACCATTTTCTTCTTAGCGAGCTTAATGATCAAGACTTTCTTACCACTAATAAAGAGCAACTAAAGCAAGAGATTTCCCCTCAAATCATCAGCCAGTAAGAGAACTTTCAAGCTACCCTCGATGCCTTTAATCTCTGCCCGATGCCTTTAATCTCTGCCTTGAACAAATTGTGCAAGGTCAAATAGCAAAGGGGGAGAAGGTAGCTAAGGATGCTCTTCGAATAATGAATCTTAACAAGGGAACTCTTCCAAGGCAACCATTTCATCATAAACCTCCTCTGCAGCAACATCCAAATGCTAATCAAGACAAGACTTCTAGCTCTTCCTCCACATCACATAGAAAATCGAATAGGCTATGGTTTTTGTAGATTAGAACTTGTAATAGGATTTAGTTGAGTAATCTTAGTTCAAAACATAAGTAATGTACTAACTAAGTCATTTTTTTAATCAATAAAAATTATAGGTTCCTACCTCATGTTAAGATTTTCTTAACATTATTATACTGTATGTATGTTTCCGCTGTGAAGTTGATTATATATGCAGGAACTCATACAAGAAACCAGCCTTGAAGAAAAGCTGAAGTAAGACAAAGTCACAAAATGAAGAAAAATCCTCTAAGTATGGGGGAGTTAAGCTACATGAAGAAAACTCACTTAGTATGGGGAGTTCAAGTTGACTAAGGAAAGTCACTCAGGACAAGGGAGTCTTACATCACTTTCTAGGTATTCTTGATATATCTAAACTACTTATTCAATTAACTTCTTCTATTACCTAGTTTGCTATTTGTATAAAAAGGGGGCAGATTTTAGAACCCAAGTTAATAGTACCTCACATTACTTACAAGTTTTGGACATAGCAAACTAACTAGGATAGTGAAATTAATTGAGTACTAAGTATACTCTTAATTAATGAAGCTGACTTGAGTGTGTTTAAGGGAAAATAACTTAGTTTGCTGAGTAATTATTTAAGTCACAGCTTAAAGTAGGAAAAGCTTAGTGTATGCTGAGTACTACGTAGTTTAGAAGTATATCTACTTATCTGTGCTGATTTAGCTTTTATTGATTAAAAGCTATTTTCTTTGACACTTAAAGAATTAAATGACACATGTGCTACTAACAATTTTTGTGAGAGACAAAATATTCTTTAGTTGCTTTTCAAGTTAAAAAGGGCTGAAATTAAAGAAGAATTCCAGTGGTCCTCACAAGATAAAAGGTGTTCGTACGAAAAGTTGGGATTCCCTCACTAAAGTCCAAGGTAGAAGGAATTCTCTGACATGCTCCGTTTCTCAATGTCTTCACGTGACTTAGCCAACATCAGCATTGTCAGCCAATCTAAAGATTCCATGTTGCATTCTCGCGCGCCTCTCTTAAACCGAATTGCTTGAAGACAAACGATATTTTATCAATAGAATTTTATCATGCCTCAACGTTCAAATTTCTATCTCTAAACGTCCTGGAATCTGTCTTTAACTGAAAGATTCGAAAGATACGAAGAGAAGAGAAATTGAAGAACAACAAGGATGAAAGGTTTTCAACGACTTCTTCATAAAGCTTCAAGTATAAATAGAAGACTGAAGTACACGTTTAAACTTGGTGAATCACCTCAAATTTCTTTGAGAGCTGAAAGTCTATCCAATTACTCCCACCTTTAAGAAATTCCAAATTCAAGCAATCAGCAAATAACCATTTCAAATCTGTTCGTAATAGAGAGAATCAAACATTTAGATTTAACATTGTAAGGATTTAACTTTTATAAGTTGAATTAAATTTGTATTTTCATATTCAAAACTAAGTGTTAGTTTGGGAAGGGTACCCAAATTGAGTTGAGTGGTAGTTAGAATGGAAGGCACTTTCTGTAAAAACTTTTTCTACCTGTTGTAAATGTTGTTCCGCCTAAGTAAGGAACAAAAACTAGTGGATTAAAGCTTAGAGAAGGTATCCAAGGACTGGAGGTAGGCTCAAAGCTGAACCAGGATAAAATTCAAGTGTTGAAAATCTGAACTTTCGCTTTTAGCTTTTGCTATGTCCAGCTCATTCATCATTTTATCTTTGTTAAGTGTTTTGCTTGAAAAACCAATCCTTGTGTGAGCATAGGATTTTGAACCAGCTCGAGCGTTCGATGATGACGGCTTTTTCAGGATTTACATAATTTTTGAGTATCCTGATGCATCAGAATAGGAATCCTTCTCATCTCTAAATTCAAAAATAACGTTCCCAATGAAATTATTTAATTAATAAATTAAAAATTTAATAAATAAATAATAAAAAAATAAAAAATAATATAAAATAAAAAAAATACGTAAAAAATGATGGAAAATCGGATCTGGGATCCGCATCGCCAGAATCCGGCGAGTCCTCGGAGCCGCGCCAGACATCTTTGGCAAGGAGACCAAAGGTCCCTCGCCATAGACTCTGGCGAGGGTCCTAAGAGACCCTCGCCAGAGACTCTACCAAGGGTCCTAAGAGGCCCTCGCCAGAGACTCTAGCGAGGGTCCTTCACCCTAGAGAGGTCGAGCCTTGCCAAACTTTGGCGAGGCATGGCCTCACCAGAGACTGTGGCGAGGCCCCTACCTTGATGGAGTTTTTTTTTCGGCGAGACCCCTTGCCGGAAAATCTTACCTTTTTTGGATTTTTCAGGATTTTCCTATAAATAGTAGGATCATTTTCGATAATCCTGATCCCAAAATTATCAGAGGAAAAAATATAGCTTTTAGAACGACCTCGAATTCTGAAAATAAAACGAATAATTTTCGGACTTTCTACTATAATATTTTTACCTAAACTTAAAGGAAGAGGAGGATTTCTCAAGGACTGATCAGATTCTTCGACGTGGATTCGTTAAGTAAGGGAAAGCCTCTGAGTTCCTATAACTGCAATCTCGTGCTTTCAGTGTTTGATTTCTTTTTCTGATCTCATCTATGAATCTAGAATTTTAATTTTTTTTATTTTATTTCAATTGTTGTAATTCTTCTTCATCTTTTTCTTTATTAAAAGGAGATGAATGTTAGAACACCCCCACGAAGGGAATAAAATATATTCCCGGATAACAGACCTCACCTTTTACCATGCGAGCAATTTCATTAATTAAAATGAGCAACCAATGTGCTAATAAAATGACTGATTTTATTTAAATAACACACACAATATCGCAATCTTTTTTTTATGCCACACGGGCCTCGCCAAACTCAAAATCGAACATATGTGCTATCCCCTGTGCCAACTTTTATGGATGTAGGTAATTAAGGATTAGATGTATGTTTAGGACTTTTTATTTTCCTTCGGGTATCGTAATTTCAATTTTTGGGAAATGTAATTAATAGGGTAGCGGGTGGTCGCATCCCCCGATTTTTTAAGCCTTGTAATTTTCATTTTCCACTTTTACTTTCCGCATTTATTTACTGTTTTGTGGATGGTTCATTTTTTTTGCTTTGTGAATGATTTATTATTTCGCAATACGTGAATCACGCATTAAACTCCAAAAATGACCTAAGTGTGAATATGTGCAATTAAAAGAAAACAGTTTTCTATAGATGTAATATAATGTGATCCAATGAGAAATGAGCAACTTATTCCGGACCCGAATCTCTGTGTCTTGGTGGGCCGTCCCCTGGATGTTAAGCCTCACAGTACTCTAATTCGTGGAAAGAGCTAATCCAAGTGACGACTCCACACTAAGAGACGGTGGATTCAGGTTCGAACTGATCTAAAACGTTTTCATTTTTCTCTTTCGACCTTTTTTCCCAGGTCCCCGACCCGGTGCCTTTCTCTTTTTCACACACCCCGGTGGACCGCGCCTATGAAACCGTGCGCTCTCGGCCCACCGCTCCGTGTCGTCCGCTCACAATGGCAACTCCGCTAGGGTTTTTTTTTTCTAAAACTAACTTGTTTTTCAAAGGTTTTAGTTTTTGGATAAGTGCCGTAAATTATTGATCACATTATTTCATTTTCTTTTAATTTTGACATATTCATTATAATGCATTGTAGTAGAAGGGATTAGCCCTTAAGTCTAAGGTACCCCTATTGCCGCGAGGCTTTCGCTTGTACTAATCTGCCTCCCTGAGAAAAGAAAGTACTTGAGCGAGTGGAGCACTTGTTGCCTTATCGCATGTACCTCCCTCGTTAGAACCTATTTGGGGAGAGGCTTGGAGTGTATTTCAGTGCAACAAGAACCTTCTACATCAGCAACCCATTTATAAACCCTCATGTAAATAAGCCATAGGCATTTTCCCTAGGGTGTTAC
>CATIWQ010269256.1:0-11642 GCA_949673415.1 Euphorbia schlechtendalii | reverse complement strand
TTTGTTAATACAAATAGTACATTAATTAAGATAATAAAATATTTATATATCCTTATAATTTTTATTTTGTTGGATACTTTATTTTTTTTCAACATTTATAAAATACATTAAATAATGAAAAATGGAAAAGATATCTTAATAGTGCATCTGAAAGTGAAATAGGCATTTCAAAGGGAGGATTATTTTCCAAGAGGTTTATCTCATCCAAACATCCTTTTTCACAAATACTCAGCCTAGTGGTTAAGAAAGAAGCTGTGGGCTCTAGAGGTCCCAGGTTCGAGTCACATCCGGGGTGGGTTGGGGATTTTTCTTTCCATTTAATGTAAGCCCAAATGATGCAATTTGAAAAAAAAAATACTCAATGGTGAAGGCACATTAAGAATAGTGGGATTCAATGACCCCACTTTCTTAAAAAATAGTATAAATTTACTGATAAATTGTATGTGGACTCCATTAAAAATTATGGTTGGATACCATATTAGTGTTAAAATTACACATTTATCTCAGAAAAAATACATTCTCTTAATAAATGTCCATACATTTTTATAAATTTCAGATTTACAATTTTATTATGCAATAAAAAATATTCGTCGTTATCATTTATTAACTCTTTTCATGAGTCTATTATTTCGTAGATAATTTTTAATATTTCATGTATATGTATATATGAACATCACAGTAAAAAAATTTTGGATTCGCCATTGTAAATACTTATAACAAAAAATAATAATAATAACAAACCAATCATCATCATCATCATCATTATATTTGGGTTAAATGAATCGTTACCCCCTAAACTTGGCATTAACATTCTTTTACTCCCCTTTAACTTTCAAAATTTTCTCTCAGCCCACTGAATTTGGTAAAAGTGCATCGATTTACCTCTGATCTTGGCAAAAATATATCATTTTACCCCTTAAGTGCCACTTGTCAACTTTTGATTTGGTAAGAAAAAAGACATTTTTGAAAAGTTAAATCAAATGAAACCTGACATGTGCATTCAAGAAGTAAACTGATACTCGTTTGCCAAGTTTAGGGGGCAAATTGATACACTTTTACCAAGTTTAGGGAGTTGAGAGGAAACTTTAGAAAGTTCAAGTGGGCAATAGACTTTTTATGCCAATTTTAAGGACTGAAGATGTATTTGACTTATATTTGTAGAGTATTATTTCATATTTCTCACTATCACCATGAAAATAAGACAAATCTCGTCTACATTATTTGCGTGAAGGCATAGTAAAAATTCTTCTAGAGTGTTATCCTATGTTGCTTTGATTGGTGCAAAATAAAGAGATGTTTTCCATTATTTTTTTGCCAAAATCTAGATATGATTATATTAGTTATATTACAATTTAGTTTTGTGTAGTTTAAATTAGATGTTAGTTGTTGTCATTGTTGAACTTATCAAGTTCTCATTACTATGTATGTATAACTAGTCATATATATGGTTACAAGGGAAAAGATATAATACAAAATAAAATAAAAATGAATGTAACTAATCAATAGAATTAGTTAAATTACTACATTCATAAGTTGATTAAAAAAAATTAGCATTAGTACTATTCCATATTTATTAACTTGTTTTCAGTTTCTCTGCTAATAGAATTGTTGAGCAAATTAATATCCATTTTGATGATCACAAGGCTTTAAATTAGTGGTCACTATCTTTCAAAAATCTAAGAAATGTGGGGTTGTATATACAAATTTCACAATCAACAAAATAATTGGTAAAAACATCTCATATTTCACAAAAATTATTCATATTGATTAAAAAATTGTGAAGAACTTGGTCTATAAACATGAATAATATCGCCATTGGTAGAAAGCCTTTTTAATTAGACCATTTAGGGGTGAAGCTCAAGAGCAATCCATGAGGGTCTAAGCTCAAAGTGATTAATATCATATTATTGTAAGATATGTGGTGTTCTTGGCCCGCCAAGAATTTATATAATAGTCATGCATCGACATTAGCCGTGATGTGGATGGATTCTTGAAGTGTTGAACAGAGATTACATGTCTAGTTAATCACCAATAATCCGTGAAATCGCTAGTAGCCTATACAAATCTTGTATCCTCCAATGCAATAGAGCAGTACAATTATATTAATGGAAAAAATAAAAGATCGTTCGAGAGGAGGTTCGATGGTTCTTCATTCAAGGGAGGATTTTTGGATGAACGAATATCTCACATTAGCTAGAAAGTTCGGAAGGTGTGTATGTGTCTATATATATATTGTTTAGGGTAAAATCATATGAGCAAATTCATGAGTGCTTAGTTCTAAAGTGAACGAAATAAAATGTTACACATTAAATTATACTGAAAATGCGATTTATAAACAAAAAATATGTCTATTGTATGGGGTTTAAGGCCTTGTTAGGTTCATGATTTTTTCATGGTATGATATGGTTTTAACTTAAAATCACTTGTTTGGTTGTATGGTTATTTTCATAGTACGGTTCCTTCATGATTTTTTAATGATTCCAACAAACATGAAAATAGAACCATGAATTTGATGGTTCTCCACGGTTCTCATTCAAATCAAACTAAATTTTAAAAAATATCATACCATACCATACTATCTATTAAACACAAAATTTAAAAAAAAAACATATCGTGCCATACCATATAATATTACACCGTACTTTAATGAACCATGGAGAATATCATCCAAAACAAAACCTAAAGGTTTAAGATAATGATTTTGATTAAAAAAATTAATAAAGATTTAAGATACATAATTTCATGCATTTTATTATGGTTTTTTAATTGTCAATTTATCCTCTTAATTTACTATCAATTAGAAAAAATTAAATATCGATGAAATTAATAGAAATTGATAATTAAGAAAGACAAAGAATATATATAAATCATTTTATTATATATTTTATTGGTTTTGGAAAAACAGTAGATATTTACAAAAACTAGAAGGTGGATAATTTTTGTCCTAAATCCAATACATCAAACCTCCTACTCAATCGCCTGAACTTTTGCTTGTCCGTACTAATGTGAGAGAAAAATTTTCTAAACGTGTGAGTTTATGATTGGTTTAATTTTTAAATATATTATTTTTTTTATTTTTATATTTCAAATCTCAAGTCAACACATGGTATTCAAATAATAAATTAGTACACTTTTACTAAACTAAAATGTCTCACATAAATATTTTTAAAATGTAAGTGGGATAACCATTAAGACCAAATTCAATGAAATTTTGATATATTTGGCCTAATTGTGGACAGTAACTATTATTTTTGGGATGTGGAATTTTGAGATTTTCATCTCGATTTATGATTATTATGTATAATTTTGTTCTATCCATCGTCATGGTAGCGCCATGTTTAAGTCATTCAAATTCTAATACTCCAATTATTAATTATAACTTGAGTCTTTGATTAAATCGATTTCCCTAATTACTCCTTAGGCAGAGTGATGATTACGTTTAGTACTTAACTTATATAATTATCACATCTTCAAAGCTACGTCAAATTTTAATCATCATTACTATTTAATCATAATTACTAATATTTTAATGTGAAAAACAAGAAGGTAAGTGACAATTATTCCATTATCTTAACTGTCTTGGTTATAATGGACTGAATTTGTAATCATGATGAAGAAAAATTAAGATAAACATGTTCTATGAATGGAATTTAGGAATTAGGATATTTGCATGGAGACTTAGACTCTCGTATTAGTTTGTTTGTTATTTGTTTTTATTAATATTTTAGTAACCGTACTAGACATTAAACTGATGAAATTACCGGTATGCAGCATTGTCAATACAACCGGTGATTTAATCAGTGATTCTACCATACAATTAATTTCATTAAAAAATAATTTATATATAAATACGTTAATATCAATAAATTATAATATAAGTATAAGATACTATGTTATTTCATTTTATATCATCAAAACTGTCTTTAAAATGTATTTTAAATTATCAATGTGCTTATACTTGAATTTATAATATATAAGTATTTTAATTGTTCCGTACCGGAATCACTAACAATACACGATTTTACCGATAAAATTGGGTGGTATGATATTAATAACACTAGTTATTACTTACTCTCTCCGGTGTTAAAAGATTATCATTTTACTCAATATTTCATTTTTCTTTTTGTTTGTCATTTTAACATATCAATATAAAATTTGACACTTTTTCTTAATTTATCATTAAATTAATTAGGAAAAAGAATAAATGTAAATAAAATTATAAGATAAAAGTGATAAACGCGATATTTTAATAAAAAGAAAAAATTATAATAAAGTTAAAAAGTAAAATAATCATTTTAATAATATAATAAATATTTTATTGATTTTATAAAAAATTTAAAATGACAACATTAGCAGGAGATATTAGCTATTGCTCTTAAAGCATTATGTTGTTACTTTTGACATACAGATTATTTCTTTTTACTTTTCTTGATAATATATAATCCAACTGAATCTTGCACGTGGAATACAGAGATTTTAAAAGTAGAAAATCGATAGGAAGATTTAAAAGATCCATGTCCAATAATTTTGGCATGTCAACCTAAACTTCATGTTTGTATATTTTGTCCAGGACAAAGAAAAAGTAGCTTTTCTTTACGTTTTACACAAAAGCAAAGAATAGAGCCCTCTTCAAACCCTTATGAATATATACTACACACTGATGGAAAAACGTGAAATAACGGATCAAATGGTTCTTTTTCTCATGCTCAAAAATTGAAGAATGAAAATGTTGATATTGATTTACTGTTTATCGGAATATAATCTAATTTACACTACTTCGATAGGAAACCAGAGATTATGACAAAGACGGAAGAAATTAAGTCGAAAAAGAATTTTGGGAATTCAAGAGGACAAGGAAAGAATGAAAATTTTCATTAATTAATTTTCATTCTGAATAAACCGGTATATAGAGGAAAAAAGGGTACACTGTCTATTTAATGCCGATAAAGGAGAATATTTACATTTAAATCTTAATATATACTATCAAATTTATAAGTTTTTATATTCTTCAATTAAGTACAAAAAACAAACTAGATCGGATCATTTGACCCGATCGATTGATGATGAACTGAACTTACAATTAATGTCCATCACAAAATAAAATTGTTTTAACCTAATTAATTTTAATTCTCGATTAGAATGACTAAAACGTTGTTTTGCCTATAGTATGTCTCGGCTTCATTAAAGAATCCATTGCGACAACAGTTTCATGCGACCATAAGTAGTATATGTAATACAATTTTTTTTGTTTGAAGAAAATATGTAATACAAATTTAAAAATGAAAATGTTTTTTATGAAGGTTTGAATAATTGAAGTGATAGGATATAAGAAAGTAAAGGATGTAGGGTTATATATGGCCAAGAAATTATTATTGGCAGAAATAATATGTATTGTGTATATAAGAATAGACCGTGCATACTCCACTTGGAGGTTTATTCAGGTCTCTACATCAAAGTTTTAATTTATTTTCTAACATAAAGTAGGCGAGTCTCATCTCATTAGTGGGATGCCCATATATTTCTTTTCTTTGTCTCTTAATTTAATTTGGTTTCACCTTCATTTTTAAGCTTGTACCTTCATGTTTCTTTTTAAATAGTAGTATTCATTTTTTAGTAGAAAAAAAGTCAATTTTCAGCATCTTAACAAAATTAAAAAAATTTTGTTGCTTTTAAGTTTATCAGAGTTTGAAGAGAAGCAATGATTTGAACAATATTTGTGCAGTATTAAAAAATAGATGTGAATTACATTTGGAAGCAAAAAATAAGAACATTCACGAAAATAAACTAAACTATATTTACTGAAAAAATAGAGAGAAAACATAAAATAAAAGATAATTTTTAATTAAAAAAAAGAAGTCACGTCATATTCAATACTAGAGGAAGCTATCACTCTAATCAGAAATGGATGAACATTATATCATGTCGACATACTTGTCAAAGAATCAATTATTCTAACAAATCAATACATATCTTAGTTCACATATCTATTAATGAACACCAACTGATTATTTGAATAAAGTTGTAAAGCTTCGCTGCAACTCTTGAAAATAAAACTAATTGATGAAAAAAGAAGTATCATTATTTAAAGTTATAACTACAATTTCTTACTCATTTGCAGTATCACCTTATCAAACTAAGATTTGTTCAATTAGTTAAGTGCTACCTGACTATTTGCAAAATTTTATTTTGAATTTTACCGATGTAAGATATGTTTATAAACTTTATAGTACCCTAATTCAAATATACAAAAGCTTTGACCTTTTGTGTAAGATTGCCTATGAAAACTTGGAGATTGATCCATGATAGTGTTGGAGGCAGGCCCAATGTATGAGTATTGCTGGGAACAAAACTCATATTATACATAAAGAATAGAAATGACAATTAATTAGAAAGTTTTTAATTAAATTAAAGGGTAAATAGTTATACAGTAATTCTATATTGACATCATTTATTTGACACTCGCTGACACTATATAATCTCCATCATCAATCTTGTTTTCATCTTATGATGGAGATCAACACCCAAAGATGAATGGTGAAGATTGTAAACCGTAAATAGGTGTCAAAAAGCTGGTGTCAATATAGAATTACCGTTAATTATAACCTCCTTGTGTTTTGAACAAATACACTAGTACCTCCTTATATTTTGAAAAATAATTTACACATCCCTACGTTTTATCTTTTTCATACTACAACCTCCTTGTATTAGATATTATCTCATTTTATATCAAATTTTTTAACATAATATGTGTTTTTGAATAAAAAATTGTCATATATATCATATTTTAATATGTTATGGATTAAAATTGCTCGAAAAAAGTTATTTATTTTTATTTTATCTAATGAAATTATACATTGAGAATTATAAAAATGTCTTACAAATTGTCAAAAATATACTTTTTATTATAACAAACCTCATAATACAAACAAAATAAAACTAAATATACTAACGAATACTTGTTATGTTAAGAATTTTGATAGAAATACACATAATTAAAGATGCAGGGAGGTTATAGTATGAAAATAGTAAAATGTAGGGAGATTATAATTATTTTTCATAACATAGGAAGATAGTAGTGTATTTTGTCAAAACATGGGGAGTTAAAATATACATTAGATAGGAATGAAGGTAGAAGTTAATTAGAGTATAAATGAAGAAGTACTACATGCCTAAATTGCCTTTAAGTAGATTGATGGCATGGACCCTGATATGGAAGTGGGCTACTGCCCACAATGAGAGAATTTCTTGAGCTCTTTCTTTTAAGCCGCCGGCCCATTAGTGCCCATCATCGTCCAAACTTTAAAATTATGTTACCTATTAAGATGTAAATCAAAGGTAAATGATTATGACCTTTTTATATTTTGATCAAATACATTGGGAAAATTATTTACACATTCTTACATTTTGTCTTTTCCATACTATGACCTTTCTTGTGTTTTATATTATCTCATTTTATATTAAACCTTTTAACATAACATATGTTTATGGACAAAAAAATGTCATATATATCTCTTATGGATTATGATATCGTACATTGAAAGTTATAAACATGTCATGGAATTATAAAAAAAGTATTTTATATTATTACAAACCTCTAGTACTAACAAAAAAACTAAGTATACCAATAAAATGCTTGTCACGTTAATAATTTTGATTGAAAAACACATAATGCAAGGTGCATGGATGTTAGTGTATGAAAAACGCAAAATGCAGGATGATTATAATTATTTTTACAAAACATATGAAGTTGTAGTGCATTTGTTCAAAATTCAGGGAGATTATTATTATTATTATTTACTGTATATCAATATGCTAATTTTGAAACTAAGGAGTTTTATATTATATTTAAGGTAATAATTATAACCTCCCTACGTTTTGCATTAATACACTACTACATCCTTGTGTTTTGTCAATACAATTTAAACCTCTCCATGTTTTACCTTAATACACTAATACCTCCCTGCAGTTAAGTTTTTTAACTTTTCCATCCAAATAGTGGTTGTGTTACCAAAACTACCCTTGTTTTTCATTTTTGTCCGTTTGCCTTATTGTCTACACATTTTCATGTATTTTGTATTGCTTTCATCATCTTTATTTTCATTACTTTATTAAAATTTGCGGCTAATAAAATCTTCATCTTCAAAATCAATTCTAATTATATTTTAATTTCTCAACAAACTGCACAAGTAATTTAGTATACATTTAACTTGTGGATTAACTGGATAAACTATTTTGATAATACTTGTGGATTAACTAGATAAAAAGTTTTTTTAAATAATTTAGGATTGAAACAAGACAAAATACATATTTTCCCTTATTGTAAACAACCTTTAGCCGTTATTGTAAACAAAATTTAGCTATGGTTTTTAGTCCAATGTTGATAGCACAATTTTATTGTTACCGAGATAATTTTATTTATTTAATTTTTTTGAATGACAAGGCATGTTTGATATTAGTATATAATAGCAAGATGGAATTTCCAAAGCTACCGGTGGTGGCTTAATTCTGTTAATTGTGGTGCATGGTTGTAGTGGTCTCGACCATACTGAAATTTTTCATGAGTGGAGAGTAATTAGCAACACACAAATAATACCTAAACAATAATTATAATTATTCAAATAATGTATTAATGGCTAAATGGAGTCTGTAACTTGCAAGCTAAAAAGATTTAAATATTATTTACTTGATAATAATATGTAAAACTATCCAATATTTTGGAAGAAAGAAGTTAATAAGCTTACTCACTTGAATATGGCTTAGACTTACACATAAGTAGCAAAAAACAATGAAACTAAGTAACATGACATGCGAGCCAACAATGTTGATTCTTAAAATATTGATTTATTCTCTCTTTTTTTTTGTTTCATATCCATCCGTCTTGTTAGATTTCTCATTCACCTTTAATCATTGGTTAGCTCCAAATTTTGATGAAGCAAAGAATGAAAGTTGAAAGTGAAATAGGGGAAAAATAAGATACACACATAGACACAAATTTTTAAAATTGAAAAGAAGATAGATGAAAAAAAGAAAGATAAGGACAATTTTGGCAATACAAAAGCTAATTGGATGGAAAAGTAATGAAAATGAACATAAAAAGGTTTTAGTTGGATGGAAGGAGGTTTAAATTATATTAATAAAACTTAGGAAGGTAATAGTGTATTAGTGCAAAATATAAGGAAGTTATAATTATTTAATCTTATATTTAAGGGTCAAAGCAGGGTACAGAGTTAAAGGATCATTCCCATTAAATGGCTTGGCCACAATGCAAGAATAGTCTTGGAGAAATAGATCGGTGGAGTCCTACGACGCAATTGGAATTAGCTCTCCAAGGATAACAATCCGATGAAAGGGAAATTTTCTAAGCTACATCTTTTAGCAATGAAAAAAATGGATCATTTTTATATTTGTTTCCTGACAAGGTAAACCTTGGTTAATTGAAAACTCTTGAAAGACTCTTGTACCAAATAAAAATAGAACATAGGTTGCATATAAATTTTGCTTAAAAACTTTTTTTTTTGTTAACTTTAATGTTATAATCTATTGAAATTGTTTGTTTGATGGATGATCAATTCAATCTTTTTCCACTTGGGATATAATTTAGTCAATTTTCATATATTTGATGCACGACCTCTTCAATTTGATTACAATAAACGTTTATCTAACATAATAAAGAAATATTAATATTAATATTATTATTTATAGTGTAGTATATCATTTTCTCCCAAATTTGTCCTGAAAAGCCTTGAAGTTTCAAATACAACCTAAAATTGTTTAAATTGTATTAGTTTGTAGCCCTTAATGTCACGCGCCAGTTTCTTATTTGTTTGACTTTTCAAATATATCAGTTTCCTAATTTTTTTTCTCTCCAACCAGGCATTAATGACAAAATCGATGCATTTTTTGCAATTTTTACAATTATTTAAAACTTTTGAAAATTCAGTGTCACATCAAGCTTTTGAGACATGTTCAAGGGATCATCGATACATTCGACCTTTAGAGTATAAACATGTTTTGCTAACTTTATTAACCCTCAATTATTTTAAATATTTATACTTAAATTGGATATGTCATACACCAAATAAAAATCAGAGCTAATTGAACCACAAATGTGTTCTACTACTCCACCAAGGCCAAGCCATGAACTAGAATGGTTTTTGGTGCATCAGCGGACCATGTTTTCATCCCATCCCGCTTTCTCATAATCCGAAAAAATATTGTTTTAAAAAAGGTAAAATACATTTTTATCCATCTTGACACTTTTTGTCAATTGTCATCTGAACTTTCACGTGTTCAAATTAATCTTTGAACTTGACAAAAAAGCATCCAAATTATTACATGAACATCGCATGTCAAGTTTTTATTAATTTAAATTTTCAAAGATGTCATTCTCATATTTTGAATTAAAGAATGTATGTGAGTATAAGTCAAAAGTTGAGGAAGAAAACAAAGTATAGAACCTCTTTTCAACCCTTAAAGGCCACTTTGGAATTGGTTTGTAAGCCCATGACCTTGTGTCAATCTCTTTTGGACCAAAACCCTCAAACAATTGTAAAGTTCCACGTAAGAAGAAGAAGAAAGAAGGTTTTGTGAATCGGTAGTAGTCTGAACTTATTCAAAAAAAGACATGTTATCTCCTCAAGTTTCAAAATTACTTTGTAATTCTCTTGATTTTAGAAAGTACATCATTTTACCTTTATTGACATATGTCAACTTTTTGAGTAATTTGACTTTTGAATGTTAGTTTTCAGAATTTTTCATTTGATGAAAAACTGACAACTGACATTCTCAATCAGTGTGGTGTACTTTAAAGAACAAAGTGATGTAGAAAATTGAATGAGTTATAAAGTTGATTTGAGAGTTTGGGGTAGTCCATAACAATGCATTAAAACCTATACTAAATAAAAAAAATGGTTGGTTTTTAAACAGAGCATCTTAAGGCCCTGTTCTCTTCAACTTCTGAAACCTGAATTTAACTGAACTGAACTGAACTAAACTGAACTAAACTAAACTTAGGCATTGTTCTCTTCAACTTCTGAAACCTGAACTGAACTTAACTTAACTGAACTGAACTAAACTTAATTGAACTTAATAACAAATATATTAATTATTAAAATAATAGAAAAATCCAATAAATATAAAATAAATAAATTATTAATAATCATTAAAAATATTATTATTAATAACTACCTATATAAAATAATTAAAAAAACAATTTTAATACCATTAATAATAAAAATTATTATAATACGTAAATTCATTTAATTAAAATTTTGTTATTCAAATAATAATTATTGTTACAATACATGTGAACTAATAATAATTACTATAATAAATTGTAGTTTGGATTCAAAGTATCACTTATTATTGGATTATAAAAACGTAATAGTTGTTTTAACTAATAAATATTTTTATTTTATTATCTCATATCACATTTTCTAATTAATTAATACTATGATTATAAATAAAAATATTATTATATTATAATTACATTAATACTATTATTATATCAATAACACTAGTAATTATCACTGTATAAAAATTATTTTTATTATATTTATGATCAATATTAACTACATTAAATAATAATTATTTTTATATATTAATATTTTTATAATTGTTCTTCTTTTTATTATTTATTACTA
>CATIWQ010269116.1:0-52756 GCA_949673415.1 Euphorbia schlechtendalii | reverse complement strand
CTTATAATAAAACTGGAAAGATAGAGCAAAAAGTAAAAATAATTAATTACGTATTCAAATATAGTTATACCAGGTATAATACATATTATACAAGGTATAATAATGCTTATACATAGTATATTACACAAAATTTTTATCTTTAGGAATGATATCATCCATAAATAATGGAAAATTAGCCAAAAATAAAAAAATTACACTCTAGCTTGTGGAAGGAAAACAAAATAAGATTAAAGTTCTCTGTCTGTTTGGTCTCTTCAAATTGAAACTTGAAAGATCCTTTCACCTACACAATCTTACCAGAACCAATAAAATTCTTCAAATAAAATAGCAACAACTTCTTGAAAATTGCTGGCAGTTGCTTATGCTTCCCCTCGACGAATTTCGTAATCACAAATTTACTAAATGTAGTCTTCTCTTTCAAAGTCACAATTGCATCCTTGATCATCTGAAATAAAAAAAAAATCATATCATACTGTAATAACCAAACATTTAATTACAATAATTTAAATATTAGCACATGGTATTGATCTTCTCCTTCAAAGTCACATTTGCATCATTTATCATCAGCAATAGAAAAAATCAGATCCAAAAATAACAACCAAACATTCAAGTATAATCTTAAAAATAAATTGCTTAAAATTCAAACCTTGAAATTGTGCATGTTAACAAAACACACTCTTCATAAGTAGGATACGCCGAAGTATTGTGAGTAGATCTTGACTTAGCGGTGCCGGTAACCTTCTTAGCTTCGGAGGAGTGGCACGACGGCTAGAGGAGAAATGCAACGGCAATAGGAGGAGCAGTGCGACGGTGAGATGATAATCGGGGTTGAGATGCAACGACGAGGGAAGAAGAGAACTTAAAAAGAGGTAGGGCAAGAAATAATGTCGAAGAAGAGACAAAATAGAAGTAAAGAGATGGAGGAAGAAGAAGGAACAGTAATCACAAAAGAAAAATAAACACTTAAAAATGGACAAAACGAAAAATACTATCCCCTTGTTGTATAAAGAAAAATATTTTGGACAAAAAGGGCACCTGGTTGTATTTCCCTTAAATCTGTTCGGTCTTAAGGTATCTCCATGAATGTTGATGGGACGGTGAGGATCTTACATGAATTTGACTATTTTGCAATAACAATATAGTCCATGGACTTGATACGAAAAATGCAGTAGAAGTAGTGCTTCCTTCCTCTTTTGTTATTATGGATGGGTATGGTTAATATGGGCCAAGTTTTCTTAAATAATTCAGGCCCTTTTGTTGACTTTCAATAGTGTTAGAATTCGAAATTTTCTCCATCAGTAGGACAAACTTAAAAAAAAAAATTAATACGTGACAAAACAGCATTTTAAATTATTTTTTTAATAAAGGATATGTGATTTCAAAAAATTTGTAAAAGGGGATGGATTTGTAGTCTTGTTACTTTGAATATTTTAAACAATTCAACAATTTAATAATTAAACCTTATTATTTAAAAATTATATATCATGATTTGAGTAATTTTCGGATATTATTTTTATTTTTTATGATTTTTTAAAGTTTATCATCATAATTTAATTAAAAAAATATCTAGACCATTTAAAAAACCACAAAATTTAGCAATGATGTGTATTGTATTTTTATTAACCATCCCGTAAAAATTCAGATAAAAAAATGAACAAGATTTTAATTTTGTAACATAATTTATTATTAAGAATCTTCTATTTACAAATTTTTAAAATCACAAACCTCTTTTGCAAAAAAAAAATCATCAGGTCTCATTTTGCAAATACGTGAAATCACAATCTACTTTTTTTAAGTTTGCTCAATATTATAATTGGTAGTCCCTTACTTGAACGGTTAGAGTTGATACATTCCGTATGGGTTTTCAAAGCCAGTGATTTTTTCTAAATCTTTGAAAAAATTAGCCTTAAATGAGATTCATAGTTTTCGAATTGAATTTTCATGTCCTAAGCTCGAGAAATTTATTTTTTTCGGATTATATTTTGAAAGTTTAAGTATCAAATTTAATAATGTATCATCTTTAATTTGTGCTACTCTTGATTGCGGTTTTAATGTATTTGTTGTGGATGAGTATGAGTACGAGGGCCGGGATGACAAGGTAGAGGGTGATAGGGATAGCAACGAATCCCGAACTCGGTCCGGATCAGTTTTTTAGGGTCTGGATCTTAATTTTATAGATCCATCGGATCCGGGTCCAGGAAAACGAATACGGATCCAGGTCCGGATTTTACAATGAAACCCGGATCCAGACCTAGATCCGTAATTAAAGATTAGTTGTATTTTTTTATTTATTATTTACCCCGAAAGTATTAGATAATTAATATTATTTGAGTCCACGTAAATCCAATTGCATGAACATAATTAAATGAGCATGTAAACTATTTAAAATAAGGTGAAATGTACAAGTATGGAAGCTGAAACTAAGAATTTGATGTTAGTTATATGGACCCGTTTATGAACCCGGAACTGTCGGATCTGGATCCGACGGATCCGGGTCCAATATATTCAAACGGATCCGGATCGGGTCCAAGCTGGACCTGGACCCGGTCCGGATCCGGCCCGTTGCCATCCCTGGAGGGTGATGAAAGTTTGATTGAGATTCTGCAGCAGCTTCAACAAACATTAAACATCAAGGAACTAACATTAAGGAGTTTCTTTATTGAAGTATGGAACAAATCTATCTCAACTCATTTTTTGTTTTCATATATCTTTTTTTAATGTAAGGTCTTGCAAGATTGAAGGACACTGATGATCTGGTTTTGTCATTGTTAAACAAGTCTTTATAATTTTGGATCGTCCTGATTTTGGGTAGCACGACTATAATTTAGTATGCACTTCGCATTTTTCTTATGCTTGAGAAATTAGTCATGACAGATTATGTTGTAAAATTACATGCAACTGTTCGTATTATTGGTTCTGACCGAAGTGTGTTATGTTGTTTTGTTGATGAACTTCTAACAACTTTATCATTAATAAAGATTACAGACCCTTCAGACAAAAACTAGGATTCAGAGGTAGAAGCTTCGAACGTGGAAACCTAAATGAGCTAAAACACAAAATCAAAGACAACAAATTGTTCCTTAGAGAGGTTCAGTAGTCCGTCCCAAAAACAGGTTAGCTCAGCCCATTGTCTTCCTTCGGACCAAAATTTAGACGGAACGTTAATACCTGACTGTAAAACGCAGAACACTCCGTCGTTTCCAGTTTCTTCTCGTTCCCATTTGATTTCTCATCAGAATTACAGGAAGAAACAAATATCTACAGAGACCTGGATTTTCTTCAAATCTAAGTAAACGGAGCTAGACAGGGAAGGTATCAGTAGAAGGAAGGAATTGAAGAAGGGGAAATGTTGTCTACTTCGTCTAAAATCCGTACTTCCGTGTAAAAGTAAACTTAAAAAACATGTTTCGTGTTTTAACTGTTTTACAAAAAGGTTATTGTGGATTTTTTTTTTGTAAAACAATGTTTGTGATTTCAAAAATTAACAAAAAGAGAATCTTCAATTTTTTATCCTGTCATAAGAAAGAGTACTCTTGTGCATTTTAAGCTGAAATTGTGTAGCTTAGTTAATAAAAATGCCATACATTCTAATAATAAATTTAGAATTTGCTATGTTGGACAAATTTTATTTAAATGTGATGATAATTTTTAAAAAAGCATAATAAAATGAAAAATTTCAAGAAACTAATTATGATGTATAATTAAATGACATGGTTCATTTATAGGAATGTTGAATTGATGGAAATACTTCCTGGAACATTATTGTGTATAATGAATTTTTTTTTTGTTAACTTTTGAAACCACAAACACCCTTTTACAAAAAATATTTCATAAAATCCTTTTTGCAAAACCATGAAACTAAAAAACATGTTTTTGAAATTTAATTTAAACTGATTGGATTGTGTGTTCATTTTCGCTATGGTGTTGATTGTAGTGGCAACAAATGGACATTAAAACTCTGTTCTTTTCAACTGAAACTGAACTAAACTGAATTGAAATTCAACTGAAATTTATTATTTTGAAACTGAAAATACCAAAACTTAATTGAATAATAATTATTTATATCAATAATAATAACATTACCTTGTAACTTTACAGTATTACATTTTTGTTTCATTAAATTTTATTATAATATTTTGTTGGATCTTAACTTTTTTAGTATTAACAAAAACTAAACTTTGTAATATTATTTTGGGATAAATTTAGATTTAATTAAAAAGACTACAAAATAAAAAAAGTAATGAAGTTAGTAGTGCAGAATTTAATTGTACAACAAATTTGAGAGATGAACCGAAGTAATATCCAACATGTCGATGAGAATAGTGAAAATCATGACATGGACGAATATTGAATTATAAAACCTAACCATGAATTATAATATATTGTACTATTTTTATATTGTAATGGGTATGCTTTTTAATATTTATAAATTATTTATTTTATTTATTTATTTGTTATCAAACAAAGTTATTCGTTATTGATGATAATAAGTAATCAAATTTTAACATATTATGAATAATATTCTTAAATAATTTTTATTACTTACTATTTATTTTATTTATGAGTAATATTTTTCTTTTCTTTTCTCATTCTAATACTCCTTTCTTTTTTAAATAATTATCATTTTAAGGTTGTTTCTTAATATCAATGTCACATTAATTAAGGCAATAAAAATACTTATTTACCCCTGCGACTTTTGTTCATTTGAAAGTTGATTTGATACTTTATTCTTTTTGTCATTTTCAATGTGCATTAAATAAGGTTAAAATAGACAAAATGTACATTGGAATCCTAAAACGATATTTATTTAAAAAAATTTCAAAGACCCTAAAAGAACAATTATTAAAAAAGGAGGTAGTAATATATATATATATATATATATATATATATATATGTATGTATGTATGTATGTATGTATGTATGTATGTATGTATGTATGTATGTATGTATGTATGTATGTATGTATGTATGTATAAACTGAAATTGAACTGAACTTAATGGCCTGTTGAATAAGTTGAAAAGAAAGGAGCATGAGAATACCTTCTGCAAATTAAAAGAATAACAATTTTCTTAACACCATTAAGTTGGGAGCCATATGTTCATGTTCATTAATCTTCAAAGCTCTCATCATTATATATAATGTTTTTCTATTTCAGCCCAACTAATAAAAAAAAAAATGTTTGTAGGAATAACTAATAAGTGATTTAAGTAATGTTAAATAGAATTAGTGGTGTAGACCCACAAAGACAAAAATGTCAATTGTGTAACTTGACATCGATGGCACAAATTGTAGAAAGGAAAGGATCATATTTCATTTTTTAATGGTCCCAAAAATAATTATTTTGGTCAAAACTCACTTCCAACTCTTTGGTTGCTACATCACCTTTATTCTTCCCTAATTATTTTATTTTTCCTAATTAAATTGAAAAAGAAACCCCACTTGTTATTCTCTAATAATTAACTTATAATGATAGGACCAGCAAGAAACACTGCCTAACTGATTTATTGTTTGGAATTTTTATATTGTAAAGATGGAATCTTTATTATATTTCAATACTTTTATTGTACACAACTAATACAGATAATCTTAAACAATCGCTCTTAAAATAATAATATCAGGAAGGCATAAATTCACTCAGCACAATAATTGAGTGTCATTTTAATAACATATCCTTATAGATTAAACATCATAATTCAGTTTAATCTATTAAAAAATTCCAAATTGGGGCCATTATATTTTGCTTCCAATGTAATAAGAATTGCCTATTTGTGCAATTTCTTGAGTACCATCATCAAACCAACCTCATGAAATTAGGTTGCGAATGGGGAAGTAGGATTCCTCAAATTCCATAGAAATCTGCCCCAATCATGAAAAGAATTCTCATAGGGCGAGCTTAGAAGTTTTAAATCTGTTAATCCTTAATAAGGATAAGGATGGTGGAAACAACTCTCTTCACCAAAGGAATTCTTGAACTTAACGAACATAAATAATTTTAGTTTAGAAATTATATTAAGGACCAGGTTCAAAGGATCGGATTCATACATATCTGTCATGTGTCTCAAAAATTAATAAATCTTTTTACTTTTCTATTATTATATTCATTTTTAGGATATATGACAGACATGCATTGATCCGGTTCTTTGAACCTGATCTTTAATATAATTTCCCATAATAAACACTGTAAATGTGCGACTAGGGGCAGCCTTTTTAATAAACACGAATATTTGACTTCGTAGAATCAAAACACAAACAATATTCAAAATATAAGATTTATAATTTATAGTCTTATATCAATACCAAACACAAAATAGCATTTGAAATCATAAATATTAATTTTTTTAAGAATCAACATAAATGGAGAGTGGAGAAAACAAATTTTCTATGATCCCTTTACCATATAATGAACTGTTATTTTTGCTAACCTTATGTCAAACTAATTTAACTTAACAAGGAATATGATTTAAACGAAAGGATCAGTCAAAATTTATCTCTGTTTTGAGAAGTGGCCAGGTTTTTTTAAACTCCGTTACGATTTTATATAATCGGGGTAGCTAAAATTCAGAAAAATGTGATCAAAGACCAGAAAACCGCTGCTAAAGCCTATAAAATTTTCGTCATAGCCCTGAAAAATGTTTGTTACATGAATTTTTAATTTTACTCGCTCCGTCTATTAAATATTGTCGTTTTAACTAATTCACAATTTTTAAGATAACAATTAACCGGATGAAGTGATTTACTAATTTACACTTTTATAAATATCCTATTCTATTTTCAAAATTTCATTAATATGTTCAATAAAAACAATATGACCTATAATCTTCTCTTGTTATTGGAGATTGGAATATAATTATCTTGAAAATTGAACAAATTAATAGAGGTAGGAAAGGAAAACTTAAAGAAAAACACATAAAAAATACAAAATAACAATAAAAAAAAAAAAATGAAATCCCTCTAAAACGATAATATTTTGTAAACGAAGAGAGTTTTATATGCAAGTTAAAGTTATCAATCTAATTTATTAATAAATACCAAATATTTTAAATACCAATCCGCTAACTCTAATCGCCCGATTAGCGCCTTTTAAAAGGTTGAAATTTATAATTATACAGTACTGAACCGGTAGAAAAATTAGTTAAAAAATGGCCATTGCTTAACCGAAAAGGCATGCCTCTTGCATTTGCAGAAACAACCTATAGTCACAAAAGCGGCAAATTACAAAGCAAAATCACACACTATCAAGCATCCAACTTTTTCCTCATCAACAAGACCAAAAAGGCAATAAAACTACACTAATTGCTGCTTAGTGGCTTCCATCCTCTCCAACAAACCAGCAATCTCAGCCTGCATCCTGAGCTTCATGTTATAGTAATCGCAATGCGAGTTCTCCAAAACCTTCAGCTCCTCCAGTTTCGTCCTCCTCCGTTCTTCCGTTTCTTGCAAGCAAAGTTTCGCGAGCTTCCCGGAATACTCCTCCTCCAACTTCTCCGACTTGGCCCGGATCATCCTTCTGTAACCCTCCGCTTCCCTCCTCGCTTCGTCCGCCTTGCTCTGAAACATCCTCGCCTCGGCCTCTTTGATGCGCACTACGCTCTCCAGGCTGTCGAGGGTGTCCTTTTTCGACAGCTTCCCGAACTCGAAATCGTCGTCGATCTTCATGTTGCTGAGAAGGGCCGCTTTCAGGTCGTTGCTCGAAGAGCTTGTGTTGTAGATGGAGGGGTATTTGGGCTTATGAAGAGTTGCTTCGGTTGGTGGCATTACTTCTTTTGCTGGTATGGTTGAGGATGGGATTTCGGGAATAATTTCCGGACCTAGAAAGGAGCGGAAAAATAGGAACCGGATGAGCATATGTTATTGTTCGATGAAAAATTCGGCAAATACGATTGTAAAGGAACGATCTTTTTTATGATTTTCAGCACTTGAAATTGAACAACAAACACTTTGCAAGCTCACATAATCTATGATGATCTTTTTATGATTTTTTTATATACTATGACACAATTTGAGCAAAGATAAGTCTTTCCAATTGATTCGGTTACTTTCAAGGCCACAAAAAAAAAAAAGGTCATTTCTATGTAAGAAAAGAAAACAAACCTTGACTAAACTGAACATGAAGAAAAAATCAAGTGACAAAAACATCTTCATCGGAAGAAGCGCAACAAAATCCGGAAACAGACATTAAGGGCATGTTTGGTGTTGATGTCATAGCTCCTGTCTCGGAACTCTCAGGACAAACAGCCTAAGAAAGCTTGAAAACGGAGCTTTTCAAGACAGCAGCCTGGGAAAGCAATCCCAAACTGGCTATCACGAATCCAATTCAAAGATGACAAAAGATTTTAACTCTTGATACCAGGGATGTTTCTCAAAACTTCTACTTTTCCAAATTGACTTTTTCGAAAAGTAAGTCTAATTTTTAACTTTTAAGTTAAAAAAAGTTATCAAAATCACTGCACTTATGAGATTAAAATCTCCTTAAAAATACTTTTAACTAGAAGAAGTTTTGAAAAACATCCCTGATAAATTAATTTTTGTTTGCTATTGAATTTCAGAACTTTTCCAGGAAAGCTTGAAAATGGAGTTTTTCAGGACAGCAGCCTCAAGCTGTACCTAAGCATCCAATTCAAAGATCCTCAACAAAAACAATTTTCATTCCTATCAACCAATTCACTACAACACAATCAATTACGAAGCACTTAAAGCAAACACTAAGAAAGAAAACACATAAAGCTCAGATACTTACAGTCAAAGAACTGAATAATAACATTGCAGGCATCTGAAGGAGACAAAGCTTTGATTTCAAGCTTGTTAAGCAACTCCTCAGACTTAACAAGCAACTGCTTCCCTTTATAATCCTCACTTCCCCTAAAAATCTTCCTCACACAGTCAAGTTCCCTAATAAGGGTCTCCAAGCCCCAATCTTTCGCGCAATACACAAACACATCCTTAACAAATCCAAACATCTCAGACGCGTGATCGCATCCGATGCAATGAAACTGCATCTCGGTGGTCCCTTTCGGCCCTTTTAAACTCGGGCCGGACCGAATCAAATTTTTTCGAATCCCGCAATCAGCGTGGCACCAATGGGAACAAACGTCGCAGCCAACCCAACTGCAAGTATTGTTGGCGCAATCGAATTTCATGCAAACTGGGCACATACACGAGCTGCAAAACCCTTTGTTTGCGGAGCAAAATTTGCAGTCGCAATCGTCTACTGGCAATATGCTCTTGCAGTTCACATTCCTGCACCGCATGTTGGAGAAAATCTCGATCAATTCGTTAGGGAGGAGCTTTAGTTTCCCTGATATGAAGCTGGTGAGCCCCGTTTTGGCTGCTACAAGGAGATCTAGGAGATCTTTTGGGCACTTTGAGAGAGCTTCCTTGGTGAGATCGGATCTCCGGGAAAGTTGG
Organism: Euphorbia schlechtendalii; assembly: GCA_949673415.1. Classification (NCBI taxonomy): domain Eukaryota; kingdom Viridiplantae; phylum Streptophyta; class Magnoliopsida; order Malpighiales; family Euphorbiaceae; genus Euphorbia; species Euphorbia schlechtendalii. The sequence continues at coordinate 43,350 of CATIWQ010269116.1, read as the reverse complement.
GTTTGAAGGGTTGCTAATTCTGAGCTCTTTTCGGGGATTTGGATTAGATTCTTTAAGTAGTCTTTGATTGATTCTAGGGTTTCTTCTGATAGCTCTTGAACTATCTGGGAAACGACGGGGATTGACTCGGAGACGATCTCCCGGAGGATTCGCTCCGGCTGGGAGATTTTTTTTGCTCTGAGATTGTCGGAGTTTCGCCGAGAATCGCCTGATTGAGCATCCAAACGCGGCCTGGCAGGCAATTCGGATGGGAAAAAGGAGATATTGTCGGAATTAGTAGGCATATAAAGACTGTTGTTGCATGATTCCTTGTTGTTCACACGCTGAATAGAAAAACCTCCGTTAACAACACCATTGTTGCTGTTCAAAGCAACAAGGCCATCCCCGATTGGCCTGAATCTGCTGTGAACAGATCCATTGGTACCCTCACCGCCGCACCAAATCTGATCATCCCTCCCAACGGAGTAATTCTCAGTAGAATTGCGGGTGAGAGAGCAAGATGGATTGTGCGAGAACTGGTGAGAATAAGAGTACGAGAGCGAAGCAGCAGTGAAATCGTTAGAACAAGTGGTCTGCGTGTTGTTGTTCGACGGCGCTTGGCCTAGAGAATGAAAGCTCCGATTAGGTTTTGGCTTAATCACAGGATCCGCATTCTGCAAGGCGTTCGAAGCTGTCAAAGAGAGGGATACATCGGGCAAAGCAAGTGAGAGGCTTAGAGTCTCGAGCTTTTGTTTCTTCTCTCTTGCCCTTTCAGCGTCGTCTTCTTCGGGGATTTCTCTTTTGGAGGAGCAATTCAATTTCGTGTCGCTGAGATTCATGAAATCTCGCTCCACCCATTTGTCGTCTTGATTCGAATTCTCTGAGATTAGAAGCTCTTTGCCCTTGTGGGCGAAATTGAATTTAGGGTTTTCGCAGAGGTAGCTGAGAGTGAGTTCTTGAGGCTTGGAAGCAAAGCCATCGAGACCCATCTTTGAATCCCTGAGAAAATCGATCCCCTTTGATCCTTGTGGGTTATTCTGCGAGCTCTCAGCGTCAAACATGGCCGGCTGAAAGAAGCAGAGAAGGAAGAGAGAAGAAGAGGAAGAAGAAGAAGGGCAAAAGGGGAAAATGAGGAGGAATGAAAGAGGGCGTTGAAAAATGGGTAGAACAACGGCTGGAATTTCAAAGCATTTACACCACTGACAATAACGGCGACCACTTTTCCATGTTTCTTCCTTTAAATCATTAATTCTCGTGATTTTTGTAATTTCTAAGTGTTTGATATTTGCTTGAATTAAATCGGCTTTTTCCAGGTCACTTCGGTTCAGTTTTAAATAGTTACTCATTCGTTAAATCATTCCTTTTTTAAGTATTTCTTTTATATATTTTAACTTTTTTAATAGTATGATTAATCAATGTATGTATGTACCTTAATTTATATTTAAGGCGTTAATTTTTTTATTTTCTCTCTGATTCCTAATATTTATTATTTTAAATCTATTATCTTAGTTTCTAATATTTATTAATTTAAAATATCAATACATTTTTAATAAAATTTTTCTAATTTACCCTTGCATTAAGTAGGAAAGAGATTAAGTGTAAATTAACCTATAAGTTGGTAATTAAGAAGAGAGAGAATTTTATTATAAAGTAAAAGGGATAAAATAGTCATTCTATAATGCATTAAATGTTTTATTAGTTTTGATGAAAAATCTGAAATAACAAATATTAGAACCCGAAGAGAGTAATAATCTACGCATTTAATATCATCGAAATACTAAAAGTAAATAGAAATATACATGGAAAAAAGATGGAAAATAATCATGAAATTTTGAAATAAACAATTATTTTGAATTTATTAAATGAATTATTAAAAAAATATGGAGTATAAGTTTATAATGAACTATTTTAAATTCAATTAAAATTTCAATTTGATTTTCAAAAGTTATAAAGAACTATTAAAATAAAAGTTTTTTTGACTTTAAAGCTGACATGATGATTTTGTATTTGTTGAATGTCATATAGCAATTTAGCAAGTGATTATTTTTGGGTTTTATGTAAGTTAAAAGATGAATGCGGATATATCATAGTTATAGATTTAGACTAATTAATACATAATCTTCACACAAGACTGAGTCAAATATGTTGCTAACTCATCATGCACTAAATAAATGTATATAAAAAATTTATCAGGCGGCTATTGCAAAAATCTTCAAAAAAGTATAGAGGACTTGATTCGTTTTACCATCAACATCATTTAACTCTAATTATCTATATAATATAGAAAATTATTTATAAAGCAGCTTGTTGTTAAAAAATTATTAGGCATGTTGAAGTAATTTGTTCCACCCAATTCGAGTTTGTTTTCATGTGCCAGACATTGATGGTTATTCTTTTAACTAAGCTTCATGCAATAATATGTAGGTATCCGAACTTGTCCCTAAAAATATGCTGTTCCCTGAATTTTCAAAATAACTCGTAACTCCCTAAACATTTAAAAAATTCATCATTATGCTTTTGAACGTTACATGTCAGATTCTGATTGGTTTGACTTTTCACATATGTCATTTTTTCTGATTTTTTTTCTCTACGTGACATTTAAGAAGTAAAGTGATAAACTTTTTTAAAATTGATGGAGCTATGAAAACACATTAAAAGTTCAGCGGGTCAACGGGTATCATAGGATAATTTCGGATATCTACCAATGCATTAGGCCTTTTTACTAAGTCGAGTCTAAGCTCAAGGCCCAGAAAAGTCTAAAATTTTTACCAATCGAATTTATTTATTTTTGTATAAATACTCAAATCGGGCCTAATGATTAATATGTTTGTTTATTCATATATTATATTAGCAATTTTCTTGGACTTTTATATTTAATTTAATGGATTTTCATACGTGACTATAACAAGTCATATAAATAAATTAAAAGATTTGAGTAAATAACGTAATAATATATCGAAAATTTAGATATTTTGTATAAAATTTTGGCGTTTTGTTCAAATATTTAAAAGAAAATACTCTCTCCATTTTCAAATTTTAACTTTGTTATGGGTTTTCCAAAAATTTATCACTTTTTTAGGTTGTATATACATTTTTATCATATTTTTTTTTAATTTACCCTTGTATTAACGAGTGATAATTGATTATAAGCAGTAGCTAAGAAGAAAGAGAGTTTTTGTATAAATTATAAGATAAATTTCAAAAACATGCTTTATAACTTAAATGTTCAGGAAAAAAAAGTTCTTGTGAAAACATTCTAACGGTGTAACAAATAATTTATTGATTTTGATAATTTAGTTAAAATGTTTTTAAAAAATGGAAACAATATATTAATTATACTGTGGGCCAAACTTAAAAATCACCTCGTAATTACAACTCCAACTTGAACATGTCTAAAAGATGAGACACCTTTTAAGCAAAGTGGGTCGGGTGGACTGAGTCTTTCCTTTGGACTAATATACTTGCGAGTATTAAATCACGTTCAAATACATTAAGACCGAGTCTCCTCAATATATTATATCCTTTTCATCGCAATAACTTGTCATTCTCATCCACTTTCTACATAACTTCGTCAATTTGGCTATTGCTGACCACATTTCAGTCAAAATACAATCCATATATAGATTCATTCTTCATCCATTATTTATAATTTTTCCCAGATTGGTAAGAGTAATGGCAGTGAACAAAGTATTGATTACTTTGAAAAGAAATAAATAGCTATAGAAAAACTGCGTTATTATCCACGTTGCTTAAAAAAGATTAGTAAAATGTGATTCATTCCAGAAATATCAATCAAATTGAAATTGGATGAAATTATAAAGTTCAACCAATATAAATACTGTCTATTAAATTTAAATAATTGAGATTTAGATCATTGTGAACCCCACAAAAAAATCAATTTTATTTCAATTTCAATTTTAGTCGTTGAAGGATTATTCAATGGGAAGTCCAACTCACTTGGTGGAACTGCATTTATCATCTTTCTTACATATCTATAGGAAGAAAATTGTCTTCTCCTGTATGGTTATATTATGTTCGCAGTAAGAACTTGTTCTCTTGAATTTCTTTGAACCAAATTTAACTTATTTCAATAGATAGCTGAATTGAATTGAAATGAAAAGAGAATGTTGAAACTTAATAATACAAGTTGGCTTAACTGTTAGAAAATCTTTCCTTTAGCTATTGTTTACATTTATTTGAAACAATCTCACAATCAGTTGTTTTAACATTATTTCAATCATATGTTTGTTGCAAGTAATCTAACCTGATTATTTGTAATATAATTTTGAGATATTCATCCTACTATACGAAATAATTACATTTGGTCTTACCAAAATACTTTTGGGTGACTACTTGTTTTTAGTAGTGTCCAAATAGTGGGCAAGAAAATTGATTATAATAAATAATAAGATCAGGTTTTCTAATTACTAAAGTGACTAATAACGAGTACCGAAAGGCCATTTAATAAGGATGTTTGTTTGTCAGATACTACTTTCATGAAAATTATGAGATATTTTTACCAATTGTACTGTTAGTCTGAAAATACTTTATTGGTATTCGTATCTTTTGGCAAAGTATTCCATCTCAATTACGTAACTCTTGGCTTCCCACTGAAAATCTTTATGTTTAGCTAAATACATTAATTAGGCAATGTTAATAAAACAATACCCGTCCATTAAATACTATCGTTTTAATTAATTCATAATCTTTAAGATAACAATTATTCAAATAAGATGATTTGCTAATTTATTTTTTCATAAATGTCATACTCTATTTTCAAAACTTCATTAATATGTTTAAATGTTGATTTCTATACTCTTCTCATCTTATTATTAGATATTAAAATATGGTATTCTTGAAAGTTGAACAAATTAATAGGGGTAGGAATGAAAAACTTAGAGAAAAAGTACATTGAAAATAGAAAATGACAATAAAAAAGAGATATCAAAATCCTTCGAAAATAATAATATTTAATAAACGGATGGAGTATTTTAATTGATATAATCATAAACCATCATTAATTTTAGTACGATGAACACCATGAAAATATTATAAAATGTATTGATTTATTGTCAATATCTGAAATAAATTTATATGACAAATATGTTTCGTTATAATGAACATACAAATTTGTTTGTTAATGTTATAAAAGTATTAATGTACTTGTATATTTACATATTTATATTTTTTTTACCGAAGAATAAGTCATTTATTATAATCAGAGGCAAATATAGCTCTAATCTAAGGTGGGTCAGAATTAAACCCCCCTACTCGTCGAAGAATTGACTGCTCTAACTAAAAAATACGCAGCACAGTTTGCAGACCTATTAACAAATATTATTCTAATTGATGAAAAACAACGAATAAGAGAATTGCAATCCGAAAAGATAAAGCCAATAGGTGAAAGGAATTGCGAGTCATTATTAATAGCCGAGATAACATTGGAAGAATCAGACTCAACAATAACTTGGTCGTAACCATTGTCCTTGAGCCAACTAAGAGCCTCCCTGCAGCTCATCGCTTCTGCTAAGAACGGATCAGCTCCTCCTTACGTCATTACAGACCGTGTGGCAATCACTTTCCCTGAGGAGTCCTATAAAATACATCCGTGATCGATGGAGTTACCATTATCGAAAACGCTTGCATCGAAATTACATTTCAACCAACCAACAGGTGGGTTGCTCCAACTCTGAGTTGCCCGACCTCGGTCAGGAATCATTGGCTTTTTATTAGTCACGCTCCACTCCTCTAAGAACCCCAACACCGTGCATGAAAACATGGGACGGAACTCGGAATTTAGAATTCCAAACATAATGGTTCCTTCTTACCCAAATGGCCCAAAGAACACAAGCGGCCTTGCATACCATATTTCGCTCCTTAGTGCAGACCCAAATCCACCATTCAACCATATTAGAAATATGGCAGGCCAACCTTCAGCAAATAATTCGTTCCATATGGGATAATTAAATGCACAGGTGATTAAAGCATGGAAATCATCCTCATTCGTGTCACCACAGATCGGACAAAGCATTTCAACATCAACATACCTTTGGCGAAGACGGCATAGTGTAGGTAGTGAACTTGTAGCAACCTTCCACAGAAAATGTTGTATGCGCGGAGGGATTGACAATTCCCAAATTAATTGCCATGAATTTGATGTAAAATTGGGGGGCAAGCTGCTGCCAGTTGAGTGGTTACGTAGTGCATAATATGCTGATTTAACTGAAAAAATCCCATTTTGCTCAAATCGCGAATACATGGAATCAGTTTTTGAGAGCCACGGGGGCTGGATCTTTTTAATAAGCTGTTGGTATGCCTTGTCAAAAAGAAAATCAAGGAGAGCATGGTTCCAAGACCTTCCATCGTCAGAAATAAGTGAGTCAACAGAGGCCTCTTCAAGATCGGGTACTGGACTAGAGCGAGTTGCAGGAGACTCTAATGATGGTAGCCAATTATCATGCCAAATGCGCAACCTTCTGCCATCACCAATGTGCCATCCTATCCCATGATGCAAAATTTCTTAGGTAGCGAACAAACTTCTCCAACAGAAGCTGACGTTATTCTTAAGGGTAGCTTCAAAGAAAGAACATCTTGGGAAGTATTTAGCTTTGTAGATGTGACTCACCAACAGCTGAGGACTCGAAATAATGCGCCATGATTGCTTTGTTAGTAATGCCTTATTAAACTCACGAAGGCTATGAAATTTAAGGCTGCCCTTGTCCTTAGATTGACAAAGCCTCTCCCATCTCATCCAATGAATAGATAAGCCCCACCAAAAGTTAGAAAATATTTTCTCCAAGCTAGCAATGGTATGTGACGGAAGAAGAAAGACTTGCATAACATAGGTGGGTAGTGCTTGAACCACCGATTTCAACAAGATTTCCTTCCCCCTTGTGACAGCTGCTTCCTTGTCCTACCCTGAACCTTTTTGTTAGCTCTCTTGACAATGTAGTCATATGCACATTTCTTCGCTTTCCCTATAAGTGACAGTAACCCAAGATATAAGCCATGACCTTCTACGATATCAAGCCCCAAACAAGCTGCTATTTTTTGTCTTGTACTATTTTCAACGTTTGGATTGAAAACTATAGATGATTTGGTAAAGTTGATTTTTTATCCCGAAGCCAATTCATAAAGGTAGAAGATGCTTTTGATTGAATTTGCTTCTTCCAAAGATGACTTGAAGAAGAAGAGGTTATCATTTGCAAATAGTAGATGGGACACGATTGGGGTAGCAGGTGTGATTTTGCATCCGTGGAGGAGACTAGAAGCAATCATATCCTGAATCAACACAGACAAAGCCTCAACACAAATAATGAAAAGATAAGGAGAAATAGGTTCTCCTTGTCGAAGACCGCATTGAGGGATAATCTTTTCAAAATGCCAAGCTTATGCTGAATAGTATAAGTAATCGAAGAAACAGATAAAATAATAAGATCAGTGATGAAATCAGGAAACCCCAACTTGGATAGCATAGCCTGGACAAAATTCCACTCTACTCTGTCATAAGCCTTCGACATGTCGATCTTTAAGGAGCACATACATGATTTACCCAAAAGATTCCTATTAATATAATGTCCTACTTCAAAACCGATCAGAATATTATCTGTGATTAACCTTCCAAGAATAAAGGCACTCTGGGGCTCTGAAATAATAGAATCCATAACGGGTTGAATTCTATTGGCAAGCATTTTTTATATGATTTTAAAAAGGACATTACATGAAGAAATTGGGCGAATATCAGAAATGGTAGTTGGCACTTTCTTTTTGGAGATAAGAGAAATATTTGTATCATTGAGGTTATTAGGAAAATGCTTGTTATGTAAACAGCTTATGCAAAATGAGGTTACCTCACTAGCAACGATATACCAAAAACTCTAGAAGAAACCCGGGTTAAAACCATCCGGTCTTGGGGCTTTGTCGGGTTGCATTTGGATAAGGGCTTGTTTAACCTCATCTGCAACAAAAGGTCGTTGTAAATGGGTCTGAGTTTCAGAGTTTAACCTCGGCATAATCAATGAGAGAATGTGATCAAATTGAGTACCATGAGACTTGAAAAGATAAGAATAGAAGGATTGGATTAGGTGCTCCAAACCGTTCCCCCATTTAACCCAATTACCATTAGCATTTTGAAGTTACTGAAAAGAATTTCTACGTTGCCGTGAGGAAGCAACCCGGTGGAAATATGAAGAATTATGGTCTCCATCTTTGAGCCATGTCACTTTCGATCTTTATTTCCAATAGTCTGACTGCTGTTTACCAATATCCCCTAGCTCTTTCTTTTTGAGCAAAAATTGTTTAGCTTCTTTTAAGCTTGAAGCACTCTTCGACTGTTCCAGCTCGCTTCTACATCATCTAAGGCGTGATTTAAAGTTGCCATGCTGTCTACGACCCCAACTTTCGAGTTCACTAGCGCAAATTGCCAACTTTTCCATAACAGAAATATGCTCATCTCGGTTCCAACACTGTAATATTAACTCTCGGCAACTAGGCAGGCCCACCCACAAGTTTTCAAAACGTAAGGTTGGTCTGCGGCTAATATGAACTATTTTGCTATATAGCAGAATAGCTGAATGGTCAGACTCTGATGTAGGGATATTTTGGACCCAAGCATCACTAAACAATTCTGTCCAGTCCGTATTACAGATGACCCGGTCAAGGAGTTCTACAATCCAATTTGATGTGCCTCGACATCGCTCTCAAGTGAATTGGTATCTTGACATCCCCAAGTCCACTAACTTGCAATCTGCAATAGCCTCTTGGAACCCAGTAATCCAATTAACCGATCTAGGCCTGCCTCCTACTTTTTCCGATGCTGAAAGAATATCGTTAAAGTCACCCAGGACACACTAGGTTCAAACGCAATAACATTCGTAAACATTCCCAAGACTCATGTCTCCGAGCATTACAATTTTCGGGGGAACCATAGAAACCTATTACATGCCAAGGAAACTCACCTTCTTGTATAATTAAGTCAATAAAGTTTCTGCCGTATTTATTTAACTTCACCATATCATTTTTTCTCCACATAAATGCAACACCACCACCGTTATTGACATGTGGTACGTAAAACATGCCATAAAAACGAATACGCCTCTAAGCTTTCTCCACTACTGACCTCCCTACTTTGACATCCATTAAGAACTCAATCTCGGGCATGTAGGATGACACTAAGTCCTCCAACTCATCAATTGTCAGGTCCATGCCCAAACCACGACAATTCTAGCTCAACATCTTCATATGGCTTCGCGAGCTCTCGCCATGGAGCTCGCTTTCTCTTCAGTGTTTATCCGGACTGATGCTGTGTTTGGATTTGTGTTTTCCTTCTGGCTACTTTTCCTTTTAGGATCCATAACTGAAACATCTTCATACTGATCCTGTTCCATTCTCACGATTGCCCTGCAACTCTCATCATGAATCTCCTGTATAAAAGCAGTTGTTTGTTTCGCCTTTAATACCGAGCTTGTAGGAATCAGACTGTATCCGTTTTCATCTCGTAACCACCTTTCCTCCTCTGCTATCATATTCTTTCGAGCTGTAGCCCTTATAGACTGATCATACATCCTTTTCGGCTGTTCGTTTCCACACACATACATAAGGGGGCAATTTGACTCTGTGTGTTCAAAGATTCCACAAATTAGACACAATGATGGCAAACGTTCATATTGGAAATGTACTGTGATATAAGCTCCCTCATTAATCCTTAGCCGCATTCTCCTCTTAATTGGTTTATCTATATCAATCAAAACTCTCACTCTCAGATAGAGAGGCCTTGAAACTTTGAAATTATTTTCATCAATATCCATAATTTCACCTGCAAACTTCCCAATAGCCTCGCAAACTTGCATAGACAAATAGCCAACCGGAACCCCAAAGGCCTATATCCATGTAGGAACTTTATTCACTCTGATATTAGTTGGATCTTCATTGTGCAATCTTGGTGCTAGTGTGAGTAGTCTATTATTGAAACTCCATGGACAACCTTCCCAAACCCGATCTAATGGAAAAAGGTAAATAAAAACCTATTCTTTGGGCCAATCCATTTAATATTAACACCACCCCCTTTGGGCATCCACAGTTTCGAAAGAGTCCGGCGAAATCACGGTCTGTGTGTGAAACTCCTACGTAGAAGAATTGGTTTTTGGGTGAATTAAATTGAGATAGGGAACTGCACAGCCTCCTCCTCATCTTCAATTGCAAGATTTTTGTATCTCTCTTTGATGGCTTCTGTGATCTCGTCTGCATCCATAAGGGAATCCAATAAATGGTTAATGAAAAAGGACGAACAACACTCAACGGCAGACAAACCTTGTTACCAGCAGAGGCACAAGACAACGGACCCTAGGACAGGGAAGACGTTTAATTTGTAACTAACAGAACTTTATATTTACATATTTTATATTAGTTTGTAAGAAATTAAGAATCCATTATAAGTTATAACCAATATCGATTAAAGGCTGCTAAAATGACATAGCGCACTAGTTTGGTATCCTGTACAATAATAACAACAATGTAATTAATAATATCACAAGATATAAAGATTGAGCGGTGGTAACTATTAAATCCAATTGTTACTTCCACGTGATGATTAACAATGATCAATTTCTAATTTTTTCGAAAACCCATTTCATTAAAAAGAAGAGGTGATATATAACTTCAAAAATTAATTAAATTACATAGATTCGATTACACAAGTTCAATTCATCTTGAGTTTTGTTTAATACTTCATTAAATTTCACAATTTTCTATTGTCAAAAACTTGGAAAAACTATCAATTTGCTTATTAAATTGGGTAAATTTAAAAACCATGTGTTGTGATGATTTGTTTGTTTTATAAAAATGTTTCGTAGAATTTTTGTTTTACAAAAGGGTGCTTGTAATTTTAAAAGTTAGGAAAAACATGATTTTCAATTTGATATTATATGATAAAAAAGGAAAACCTTGCCTGTTCTAAATTGAAATTTAGCAACATAGTTAATAATAATATAATACATCTTGATGATAAATTTAAAAAAAAATTAGAAGTAAAAATAATTTCACTTAAATGTGGTGATAATAATTTTTCAAAAATCATAAGAAAATGAATAATTTTTTAATATTATTCAAATTTCAATGAGTAATTCTTAGTTAATGTGGATAAATTAGAAGAATGTTAAAATTATTGAAATTTTCAGTAACATGATTATTTTTTATGAAAAAATATTTTTTCCTTTTTTAATTGCAAATTTTTGAAATAAAAAATAACCTTTCAAAAAAAAAATTCCATAAAAACATTTTTACAAAACAATTAAATCATAAGGCATGCTGAAATTTACCCTATTATATTTGTCTATAATATCATATATTAGTCATAACCATGGTTTTGAAAACCGGACCGGACCGGAATCGGCCACTGGTCCGGTCGGTTTTTATCCGGTTCAATGTCTAATCAAAGACCGGACATTGATCGGTTGAACCGGTTGGTCGGACCCGGTCGAACCGGGAACCAGTTGCTCCAACCAGCCGGTTTACTTATTCTTGTTCAAAATAATGTTTTTTAAATTTTTTGCAATAGGCAGGAATCGAACTCAGGATCTTCAGCTTGTTATCCATTATGCATACCACTCAACTACAACATTTATTTGATACACATTTGTATTATATTTCTTTTACAATATCTATATAAAACTTTTACTTAGTTTTAAATTACGTGTTTACTTTATTTATTTAGTGTATTGTGTAAATAAATTCACCATAGCTTATTTAAATAATATTTTTTCAATTTTTAGAAAATCCGGTTCGATCACCAATTTAATCCGGTTGAACCTTAAATCCATGAACCACCCTCTGCATCGGTTCGATAACCGATCCGGTTCTGAAAACCATGGTCATAACATCTACAAAGTCATCATGTCAGTAAAAGAGAAGAAATTCGTTCATCATGTCAGTAAAAGAGAAGAAATTCGTTGCACTTTTATCCGCTAAAACCTGAAATTTTAAAAAGGTTTAATGAAATATAAGACATTTAGAGTTAAATACAATAAGCTTATTAAATGCATCATCTGGTAAATAAGGCTTAGATGTATTAGACCATTACATAATTAATCACAACTCGCATTACATAGTCAAATTTAATTTGACTTGACATTGCATTCAATATTCTGACTGAACGCGCTTCTCATAAATTGACTAATAAAATATAGAATCTCCTTTTATTGCCCAACAAATTGGTTATTTGACTAATTTACTTCCAAAATAGTTTTGAAGATTGTTTTATTCATTCAATTTGATACGTAGCACGAATTTTTTCCATCACCTTTTCTCTTCTCTCCCTTTCTACAGCAGCAAAACCTTTACACAAGTTCATCTTCGTAGGAAGGGAGGAAATCCATTTTTGGCTTACTTCTTTATCTTCATTTTTCTTCATCTTTCTTCCTAGATAAATTACTTCTTTTAGTCATTTCTCTTATTCAACTTAGTGGTTTTGATCTACTCAAGATCTCTCAAAACACCTTCTCTACTCACTGTTTTAAAAGTCCCAGCCTAGGTCCGCCTAGACGCTATTTTGAGGGTCGCTGCCTGACTACGCCTAGCGCCTAAACCTTGCCGACTAGCGCTTAAGTCCGCCTAGACCCCGATTAATCCCCGCCTAGGTCCCGATTAGCCTTCGACCGCTCGACTAACGCCTAGTGTCTTTTAAAACACTATCTCTACTTGAGTTTTTGTGTGTTTATTTATATTCTTATCACAATAACTTTTATTTTTAACATTGGCGAAATTTTTTACTTCCCCTCCAAATTTGGCTCTAATACATGTTTGAATGTTATTTTAAACGAAATTTTCAGTTTTCACATTTGGTTAAAGTACATTAGTTTGTTCCTTATTGATGTGACAATTTTTTGATTTGTTATGTACCATGTATGATAAATATGGTTGTGTGATTCGGTTTCTCCAAGTTAACGTGACTAATAGGACACTTTAGACAAAATTACGGAGCTAATTGGTCGCTTTTGTCAAAATGCTAGAAACTAAATCTTTGATGGCATGTGGCAACTAATGCCTTCCCCCTTTTTCCTGTATACTTATAAATACAACAGAAAAATGCTGACATATCTTTTAGGCGTATAAATAACAATGTTTTTATAATGGGTAAAGTTCAAAAGCATACCTCGTGATTTCATTCATTATCAGAATGAGGATCGTGTTATTTTTTTAACCAAATCGGGAGCTGTGATTTCTAACGTTATCAAAACAAGGAATTTTGACAAACACCGTTAAAAAATTAAGGGCAAAATCGGAAATCAACAAATTAATCTCAAAATATAAAAGGAAAAAAAATAAAAATTAAACCACTTTGGATAATTATCCCATTTCACAGCTGCATAAATCATGTTCTCAGATTTACCTTTCTACTTCTCTCAATTGCAAATTAAGAACCTATAAGCCATCGTACACGGATTAAGAACCAATCTTTAGCAGAAGATGGCGAAGACAAGAGAGAAGGATCTTTAGCAGATGAAGACGGAGACGATAATATGCAGATCTTTAGCAGAAGACAACGAAGATGACGAAGACGAGAGATTAAAGTGTGTTTATCAAAAGTAGGAAAGCGAAGATAAACGGCGTCGGATCCAACTGCCGACTTGAGTTTGTAAATCTGCAGGTGTCCTTGGGAGTTGTAAAGGAGAAAAGGGTACAATGTATAGATTTGTAATTATTTTCAGTCTCTATAAATTGTAATTAATCTCAATCTCATTTTCTTCGAATTTTGGTGAAAAATAAGGGTTTGTTTTGATTTAAATTGGAATTGGTTGTTTGTTACTGTTGATTTTGCTGCTGTGATTTGTATTTTCAACTAAGTCTGAGTTTTTGGATCATTAACAATTGAAAAATAATACAGTTAAAAGAGAATCTGGGTTTCAAATTAGTGAAATGACGAAGAAGAAAGAAAAATGATGATTTTCAATTATGCCCCTAATTTTTTAACGGTGTTAGTCAAAATTCCTTATTTTGATAACATTAAAGATCACGGTCCTCAATTTGGAAAAAAATAACACGATCCTCATTCTGATAATGAGTGTAATCACGGGGTATGCTTTTAAACTTTACCTGTTTCATAAAAAATAATATATATATATATATATATATATATATATATATATATATATATATATATATATATATAAGGCAACTATGTTATTCATTATATATCATTACAATTATATTCTTTTTAGAAAAAATCATTACAATCATGTTTTAAAAATATATTTTAGATTATCATTATACAAAATTTATTTAATTTGAACATATAATAATCGTGCTTTATATAATTATATTTTTAGTTAATCGTACCGGAATCACCAACAGTATAAGGTAATACCGGACGATGTGGATAACATTAATAAACTTGTAATTTTATTGTTTGCATGTTTCTTCACATTTTCGCGTCCTTCATTTCTTGCAAATATCACATCCAACGTTTTTTTAAATTTTTGGGCATCATTTAATAAACTAAAATTTGAATTAAATTAATTTCAATGTATAGATTAGAAAACTAACTTGCAATATTTTGCTTATAAGTTGTACCATGAGTGAAACAGTGTTTAATATTAATATAAAGCAATGTATCAAAGTTTTTACAGGTTAAAAAGTATTTATAGGTAGTTTGAGAAGGTTATTTGAAACTGAATTTTTTTTGTACATTGTAAAAACCTTTTTGCATATAGATATATTTACAACAATTTTAATCTCATAAAAAATCACATCCAATGAAACCCCATTTCCCACTCTCTACTTAGAGATAATGAGAATCTTGTGAAGAAATGAGAATCTTGTAACAAAGGATGCTTTGGTGTAAAGAAGAAGACTATCTATCATTTTAATCCATATAAGAAAATGAATATTAGAGTTCTAAACTAAAAATAAATTCTTCTGTTGATTATTTTAGGGGCTAGGGAGAAGTAAGAAACACAACATGGTCCAGCTCATGCTATGTTAGTATATATTAGGTTAAACTTTAAAAAAGTACTGTATGTTTTCATTAATTTACAAAATGAGATTTAAGAAATTTCTTTTGTACAGATTTACAACCGTTAGCGAAACAAGACCTTTCCATCAATTCCATCAATTAAGCTGATGTGGAAAGGGTAAAATTGAAAATTCAAACTTTTTCTCTTCTCCTTACTCCTCTCTTTGATCCTTTAACTGCAGTTGATAAGCTTCAAATCCCAATATAAATTTTGAAGTTGCTACAGTATCACTTCATATTTGAAGTGGTACCCTAGCAACTTCATAGTTTTTTTAATATTTTACTTATTTTTTGTTTTCTTTTCTTTTAATTGTTTTGGTTGTTTATTATTTGAAGTTAAGTAGAAAAGAATTAAATAATAATATTTTATTTTGAAGTGGAAATTTGAAATAAAGGTTTAGAAAATAAACATTGTAATTTGAAGTGAAAAATGATGACGTAAGGTTGAAGATGCCTTTAAAAGTTCAATGACTCTTACCATTTTCTCTATTTTGACTTTTCTCTTCAATCTCTTCTTCATTCTTGTTCTCTCTTCCCCTCTTTGTCTCTATAGGTTTGCCATTTTTTCTCAAAGCAAACCCTAATTTTTGCTCTCAATTTATGCATAGAAAATCTCACACCATTCTCAATTGTTCCAGTTACCCCTACCGCAATTCAACTTCTCGTGAGAATATATAATTCAGTCACAAGAGAATTAGCCCAATTTCTGAAAGAACTAAAATCCAGTAACTACGAAATTTTTGGAATTTTGCATCCCACAAATCGTATCTAGTGCTGACCATGGCATGATCTCGATTCCAACTGTGCTTTAGTAGCTCAAAATCTCAGCTTTTTGGGTATCTTAGTAGGTATGTGGGTCGTAACAATCTGGGTCAAATTCTTGCTTTCTTTATAGCAGTTCTAGTGTCACTAATCAATGACATTCCAATTGGCAATTTCAGTTCAACTGTTGTTGGGTTCAATCATGCTTGTGCTTTGGCTCGCGAATTCGATTTGCATTGTTTGGGAGAAATGATTGTTGTGAGATTGACTGGTTTTCTATCTCATAAATCTCACAAAATGATATTAAAGAGTAGCAAAGAAGAGAGGAAGGAGAAGAAAACTTTGAATTTTCAATTTCATCCTGTCACGTCAGGTTGATTAACGGAGTAGATGGAATTCTTGTTTTCCTAACCGTGACTGATCTCGGATATTTCTTTGTAAAAAAATTCTTGAAAAATCCATTACGTAAATAAGTGAAATCACAATATACTTTATTTAAATTTATCGAATATATTAGGGTAAATTTAAAAAATATGTGATTTGATTGTTATTCAAAATGGTGCTTATAGAATCATTTTTTTAAAATTGGGTATGTGGCTTAAAAGTTTGCAAATAAGGGAAAAATGATCATCGGTTTAAAAAAAGTCACGAAAAATGGTAATCTTGTTCATTTGAACTAAAATTGTGCAGTTTAATTAATAAAAATACAACACACCTGGGTGATAAATTTGAAAATTTTTTGAGAAGTGAAAATATTTTTTATTGTAATTGTTAAATTTTAGAAATATGAAAATATTTTTAAAAATTACTTGTAATTGTTAAGAAAAAATTCTTAAATATATGATTACATTATAGGAATGTTAAATTGATTAAAATATCTTATGTAACATTATTACTTTTAAAGAATTTTTTCCTTTACATGCAAAATCACTTCGTAAAAAATTTCACATGCTCCTTTTTAAAAAACATTGAAATTACAAAGTCTCTTTCAAATTTTACCCTATATATTAAAATTAAAAAGAACTTATAATAACCACACCCGAACTCAGCTGAAATTGTCTGCTGGTTCTCAGTACACCCTTCAACTTCCAAAAACGTTATTAGTTTTCCCTTTGAGCACTGTCAGTATCTGGGAAGTCTGACTTTACATGAATGTGTTTGAACTAGACATGTTTGTTGCGTCGCTGGGCCATGTTCGTGCTGTGCTTGGTCGGGCTTTTACAAAAAATTTCAACCAAATCTCATACTTTAGAATTTTGGGCTCGGTCTGAAACTGGCCAAGCTTACGACGTTATTTTCAAGCCCGGTCCAAGCCCATGAATATTTTATTTTTTAAAACTTAGATTTAAACAAATAGGAAAAAAAACAAAAATATGTTTACATTCTACAAAAAAATTACATTATTTATTTAATTTTCTTAATATTTAGTTACATTTATTGTAATCAAGTATACAAATTTAATATGATAAAATATAAAAATTCAAAATAATTTATAAATTTAATATATAAATATATATCAAATAAAAACTCATTCGTCGAGCCGGACTTGAACCAGACCTTTCGTATCTATTTAAAAAACCGAACCTGACTTGTAAAATTTTGAACTTTAACTTAATTAGGTTCAGATTGGGTTTTTTAAAAAAATGAATGTTCAATCCCGGTCTGTTAAAATAGGCTTGGACCGGTGTATATGGAGAGAGAGAGAGCTGGAAATTAATAATTTCGTAGGTAAATCTACAGCCAGTTATAATTTTTTTTATTAACATGTCGTTTTCGTTTTAAAAGAAGGAAAAACAATCCCATCTCTTCAAAATAAGATGGACGAAAATGCTGATGCCACGGTTTTGACTTCTAATCCAAGCATAACCAAGTTTCTATAATCAATAGTGAAGCCACAAAGGAATTTGGCGATACTAACCATGCAATTCAAAGAGTAAGCTACAGATTTCATTAGGCAAATAAGACTAAAGTTTCATTTTTAGAGCTTTGACTATGCTTTCCTGACCTACTTTTTAAGAAAAATTTCATTTTCAAACTTTTCCAATAAGCAGCTTAGTTGATTTTGCAAGCTAGACAGTTCTTAATTAAATAGAACGAAGGACCAAAATGTATATTTTAAAACCAAAATATACAATTTTACAAAAAATTTGTAAGAGCAAGTTATTGAGACAATATTTTGAAAAGCAACAACAAACTGGTTCTGGATCATGCTTGTAACAAAAGCGTATGTCATGAATATGGCAAGATTTTAGCCATCCATATCGGGCTCCTCGAAAAAACTAGCTACTAAAGCTAACACATGAGTGATGATCCAACAAACTAGAGATTGATAATTCAAGTTAAATACCAAACAAGGACTAAAATAATTATTTAACCTCTAGGAGTTGTTGCCCTATAAGCAGCACAACGAGAACTAGTCAGCAATCTGATTACAATTACGTGAAAAATGAAATGCATTACTCTGTACAAAATCAAAGACTATAACCAGCGAATAAAATCGTCTAAACTGACAATCAAATTCCTTACGAAATCGAAAAAAGAACTCAGAGCTTCAAAGTAAGATCAGGTCCCGAAGAATCCGTCACATCCGGACTTTGTCCAAACTCGTCAGAATCCACCACCTGTCGAAAACTCCCAGGCCAATGCAACCCCGCGTCATCTTCCTCTGCGAAAACCGGCATCCCGTAATAGCCTTGCGGAAAACGGGCCCCGACTAGATGCTTTTGAATACTTTGATGCATGGCAGAATGAGCCTTAATCCCGAGCGACCGATATGGCGAGCCGTGGAGTGGAAGAGATGCCAGGCTTGTGTATCGATCGGAGAGTATTCCCATCCGCATGGCTCGTTTCGCCATCGTCCGTTCCCTCTTGTGGGCGTTTTGGTGGCCCCCGAGGGCTTGCGAGCTGTAGAATTTTCGTTTGCAGTAGTTGCACGAGAAAACTCTCGGGAAATTGGGCGGTGGGTTCGGGGGGGATGATTCGTTGGTGGTTGGTTGAGGTTCGGTTTCGTGAGCGTTAAATGTGAGGGATAGGTTGAGGGATATGTTTGACGATGATTGGTTGGTGGTTTCGGAGTCGTTTTCGGATTCCATATTTTCGGGGGAGATTTCCGATATGGTTTGGACTGTTTAGGTGGATGGGAGATTTGGAAGAATTTGGAGGCTCTTATCGGCTAATATTTCACCTGCAATTTTATACCAAGTATCAAAATATGCATCAAATTGGCATGGCATTTGAAAGCATTTAAAATGCTATCATTAAATTTCTCAAGTGGCAAATCATCACTGTAACATGTGGCAAAGGTCTTAGCCCAATGGTTGAGACCGAAGCTGTGATCTTAGCTTAACTAGTTCTTAATCACTTACTATCCTATGAAAATTTTTTCCGGTACAATGCAATTTGTTTAACAACTTTTTGCCTAAACAAGAGCTAAAAGATGGTATCTGCTTTCCCATGAATACCTAGATATATATGCCATTTTCTTATGTTCAAGTGGGATTTAGGCTCTGTTATTTCCAATGTATTGGTATATCAGTGTAAATTTAAAAATGAAGTAAAGTGAATGGATTATAAGTTAAAAAGAACAAAGCCTGCGAGAGCAAAACTTGTTCTTGAGGTTATATGAAAATCTTTAACAACTTCCTAATTTGAGCCTTTTTTCATAACATATATTCATACCACTTTAAACACCTTCTCTCAAACTATTCTGAACCACACCGATTTTATTAATGAATTGAACTAAAGAAAATCACACAACAGCTGATACTAAGAAAAAGGCACCTAATAACCTGAAAATCACCAAATTTTCCAAAAATCAAAATTCAGATGCAGCTTTTGAGCTATCTAGCTCGCTTTTCAAAGATCAGGAAACTGCAAATCCATGGCACAAGACTAGCAATTTAAACTAACAGACCCACATCATCAACAATCAGAACAACAACTTCATAAAACCCCAATACTCAAAATCAAGTATAATTATGCAACAGAAAGAAGCAGGAAAACAGAAACCAAAACAAACAAGATAACCTAAAAATGGGTAAACAGAAAAAGACAAAAAAAATGGAAACTGAAACTGGCTTACATGATAGCATCTTGGAAATGAAACTGGTACAAGTACATGGTTACTTTCCTTAGAGCTAAGCTACTAAAGAGAAAAGACAGCCAAGAAATTTCCGTTCTTTTTCTAGAATTATGGGAAAGCAAGAAGAAGAGAAAGTCAGAAAGATAAGAAAATGCAAATAGAAAAAAAGAGAGTGAATTGAAGAGTGGGCTAAACAACAGCAACAGTGCCTGCAATGCAATAATACAAATGTGAAATGAATAAGAGAGAAGAAAATGGAAATATTGAAAAGAAAAGAAAAGAAAAGAAAAGAAAAGGCCACAAAAAGACATGAATAGAAAAGCGAAGATAACAGTAAGCCCCACAAAGAGACATAAATGCTTATTTGCTTGTGATTCTTGCTTTATATCTTCAAATTTCATTCTCTTTCCACTTTCAAAAGTGAGTACAGTGTGTGGTCTCATTCTTTTCCTTTTTTATTTTAATTTCGAGTGTCAGATTGTAGCCCATAATGCAATTACTACTCAACTGGTCTGAACTTCCACATGCCCTCTTTCATATATGCCCATACATTTTCTTTTATGGCCCAATTATTTGCCCCAATTTTCACATCATTTTCATGACCAATCAAAATGTATTTACATTGTTGTTGTTTCAAGCCCGATTAAACGTTTACAACTGTTGTTTGGTAAAAAAAAATTTGTTGAAGGGCACTTGACCATTTTGCCTTTAAAATGAGTTAAAGTGGGGGCATTTGTTAAAGGGAACCTAACTATTTGGCTTTTGGAGTTAATGGCTTGAAGCGGAAGGATTGATGGGGCCGTCCACGTCATCATTAGTGTTTCAAGGAAGAAAAATTTATCCATTAAAAATTGGAAAAATATACCAGAAATTAATATACAAGTATAACAAGCTATTTCAATTCCATGATTTGAAAAAAAAAAAAATTAATGCAATATTAAACAAACTAGTAACGAAAATTTATAATTAGTACTTTTACACCCTAACAAATACAAAATTATTAATTTTTAAATCTTATGTCTTGATTTAATAATAAAATTAAAAATTAAAAAGTTAGACAATTTTAGTTATCGAGTTGAAGATTTACAAGATTAGAGAGAGTTATTATCGAATTGAAGATTTACAAGTTTAGAGAGAGTTATTCGTAAGAATTCATGAATTACAAAATCAGTAACTTCGCCCAATTACAATTCTTATCAGGAACCTCCGATTCTATTGAATTTCAGAATTCTAGATCTCTTCTTGCAACTTGGTAGAGTTACATTAATATTTATGGTTTCTTGTAAAAATGAGCTAAAAAACCATTATGGGCCAAAGACAATTATATAATGATAAAAATTGAAATTGATTGATAGATAAAACTTGACGAAAATATTATTAGACCAATTATTTAGCCAAATACTATTTTTCACATCACATGTTAAATAATTGGCATTATAATCTTACAACAGTGGAAAAAAAGTTGAATATGCAAAAGAGATTGGAGTTGAACTCTTATCAAGTACAAATAAAAAAATGAATGATGAGATTTAACTGAAATTCAATTTAAATGAAATAATATCTATGTATATATTTATAATTTAAGTAAACATTAAAGATATGTTATCACCTTATTCTTGTTAATATTATTATATCAATGATATGATTATTGATCCAACAATGAAAATTTTTATCAATGATATGGTATATCATCCAAGTAATGAAGATTTTTATGAAATCACTATGAAATTTGCTTATTATTATTATTATTATTATTATTATTATTATTATTATATACAAGCCTGCAGGACAATATGGCTGGGTTCATGTTCCTTTCCATGTAGACAAATCCAATGGACCCAATCTTTTCACAAATTGTGTTCATTATAATGTTCAATTGTCACTTTCCTTTTCTTTTTTACAATACCAACTTATTTCCATTTTTCATGAAGTTTAACCCTATACTATTTTTTTTTGTGAACAGACTATATTGAATTTCATTACGGCTCTTTTTCGCATTGATTAGTGCATTATTGGACAAAAAAAGACAATGTCACTAATTGATAAATTGGTCTTTTATAATAAAAAAAAGATATTGGTGGTTATTTGATGGCTTAGACAAACAATTTGTTTTGATACCAATTTTTCGGGATGAGTGAATTTCAACACCGAGACATGAGAATTTAATTGGATGATATACCTATAACAGTTATGTGTCGATTTCAATCGTATATCACTCACTTATTTCAGTAATTAATATCCGATATAATAAAATTTCAACTTCACAATACCTCCAACATGTACATATGGAGTATTTGAGATGTCCAATTCTCACATTCCAAGACTTTTTATGTGTGACAAAGTAAGTTGTTGATTGGTTTTAACTATAATAATGAGATAAATTTTTTGTTGCTATAAAGATTGAAATCAGGTTTCCTTCAATTGGATAGAAATGTGTTTGTTGAAGCTTTAACCATCAAGGAGGGCGCTCTTTCTTGGCTTAGGCAACAAAATAAATATCAAACTTGATAACAACATTTTTTCATCCAAGTGTTCTTCCATAATTTTTTGAATTTTTCTTAACATGGTAATGTTGTTTTGGATTGTAGAACACTTTCATATGATATAGAAAATATAAGGATCCAGTTAAATTTCTTACCTGATAAGTGAAAATCTTGAAAAATGTTACTTGTGGGAATAAAAACCGGATCGATCATTTAAGAAAAACTCCATCGAAGCATTATGTGAGAGTAATCTCCTTTTAGATTGGCGTAAACTGTACTAAAAAAGCTCCTTAAATTATTAGTTGGTATGTTTTGGTTGATATTGAATGGAAGTTTCTCTTTTCTCATAAAAAAGTTTCTCTAAGTTGAGATCAAAACGTGTCAAGTTATTGCAATGAGGAATTCCCATTCAGGAGTAGTAGATAGCCCAAGTCCAATACCCAAAAAAAAAAACCCATTAAAGAAAAAAA
Organism: Euphorbia schlechtendalii; assembly: GCA_949673415.1. Taxonomy (NCBI): domain Eukaryota; kingdom Viridiplantae; phylum Streptophyta; class Magnoliopsida; order Malpighiales; family Euphorbiaceae; genus Euphorbia; species Euphorbia schlechtendalii. Next base: position 20,568 of record CATIWQ010269116.1, on the reverse strand, counting down.
GGCGGAGAAAGATAGGGTTATTACAATTTTGCTCAAAATTGATGTTTAGGATCTCACTTTCCAATCTTCCTAATTGGCATCAAATAAAAATGTCTACAATGAGGATGAGTAGTTCTTACGAAATTATTCGTGTTGAAACACTTAAACTGAGAAAGCTTGAAATATTTCTCATCCTTCTCTAGTATAGGATGATGCATTGTTACCTTAATTTTCACTGCCTTTATTTATGTCTATCATAGTTACATGTCTTAGTTGCATTTTCATGAAAATTGCCATGGAATTTGTTTTGTTCTTATTTTCAATCTTTCTTTGATTGTGCAGAATTGAGAAAGTTTCATTCTAACTTCTTCTCATCCGGAGGTAATCATACGACATACATTTAATATATGTCTAGTTTTATTATGTTGTCGATATGCAATAAAATATATGTATCTTGAAGACGTTTATAGTTATCTAAGTTCACACTTGTTCGGTGTCGGTTTTCTTAATGATCAAGTGGAGATGAAAGCGAAATTCGGCACCCTTTTTCTTTACATTAGCTGCAAAAGAACTAATTTATGCCCTTGGGCAGCAAATGATGATGTTCCTTTTTGTGTTATTTATGTATTAGAAACCAAGCTTTCATGCATATAAAGATAGCTAAGCTCTTCACCAAAATTTGTGTTAAAACTTTTGCAAATGTAACAAACAAAAACGTGTATTGAGCAATTCGTATTAGGCGGTCGTATTTTCGTATTTTTGAACGGTTGGGTGGTCATATTTTGGAATTTTTAAGTGATTGTGCGAGATAGTACCAACCCCTAATTGTGCCTAGCGAATTTTTTCATGGATTTCAAATGTTGGATCAATTTCCTTTTTCTGTGAATCATTTTTTCAATAAGATCACGTTTAGAGTTTTTATCTTCTATTTTTACTTCTTCGAGACATGTATTTTTTTGAAAAAGCAGACAAGAAGAAGGAACGTTAATTGATCCAATATTCTTTCTTAAGCTAATGAGGTAGCATAGTTTTGGTTTTGACTTTTAGATTATTATTGATAACAAAACTATATTCAATAGGTTAAAGATGCCTTTTAACAAATAGCATCTCTTTTTGAGTAATAGTAATCAAATATGAATGATTTGATTAATATCCGACTATATCTTTTAAGGTCATAAACAACTCCATTAGCCATATAACATAATGTCACTCTTCCTATCCTAAATTCTCCATACTTAAGAATATAATCCCCCACTTTATTCTATTTATATATCTTATCATGTCGCTTCATAATACATACGGCCAAGTCTTTGTAGATTAATGTGGCAATTTCCATTACAGCTTGGCCAGTTAGTTTGGTTAGATGTTGTAAAGGTGATTTTATGTTACTTATCAAACTATATAAAATCTACCAACTATCTGCAGCATACTAGCCTTGAGATGTCAAGATACCACTTAAGCTCGCGTCAACTCAAATATCAACAAATGTTATTATTAATAACATTCGAAGATGTCCAATAAAATGAAAATGAACAACAAAGTAAAGTAAAATATTTTAGTTACATGGAAAATTTATTGAAATAAAGAAAAATATATTTATTTTTTCAAAAAAAATTCATCTTATGATTGAACTATGAACATTTTTTAGTGGAAAAATACACAAGAAGGCAAACAATGTAGCAATGTACAAAAAAATCATCTATTATTTTGTTACATTGTTACATTGTTACATGATCAAAGTTAAAGCTTTGACATATATACAAGTAAGCGCATTAACAATGAAAGTAAAATAAAGAAGTAGAATGAAGGTTTAATCCTCAAATTCATAGGAAAAGGAAGATTGGGCATGAGTTTTCTTCCCTAAGCGTATTCAGCCTTGACCGATATGCTTAATGCTAAGATTTCGGTAAAAATCTATCCCACCGGACAATTCGGGTTTGGCAATATTGGTTGAATTCCTTAAATTTTTTACTTAGATAGAAAACATTGTTATTGTACATATATAGTATTGTTACATTATTCATTGATATTAAAATGAAGCACATCCATTGATAACTACTCACCCTAAAACAAGTTTTCACATTATGAAATAAAGAGAACTCCAAACCCATCTAGGTGTCATGATGTAGGTTAGGTTCTTTCTAACTTTATTAAACTAAACTAAACTGAAATTTTTTTATTTGAGTGTACATTAATAAGCATGCAGTACTAAAAAATACTGAACATGAACTTCACTGAACTTAATTGAATAAATTATAAATTTGAAAATAACAAAACCCTGGTACATAACTCTATACCCCTTCGAGTACTGGAAATATATAGTATTCCATAGATAGGCAATAGAAATAGGTGTTGGCACACACAAAAAGCAAATCATTGGTCCCCTCAAGGACATGTTCAACTCTTGTCAGTTAATAGGTTGGAACTTTTGCTTTTTTCCTCATATTCATGGATTCCATCTTGACTACCTTCACTTCTTCCCTTTTTTCATTCCTTTTCCTCGTTACACTACATTGTTACTATACTTCTCTTATTTATATATACAAAAAAACAAAGAGTTTCTTGTTTCCTTTTAACTATTACAATCAATGTCATCAATACAATACCGTACCATCTAGTTCTACCGGTAAAATCACATACAATTGGTGATTCCGTTACAATTGACTAAAAATATCGGTACATAAAAAGTATGAGTATAACTTATTCATATTATGAAAATTGGTATGTTGATAATCTAAACTATATTTTTAAGCATAATTGTAATGGTATAAAATGAAATAACATGATTTCTTTTACTTATATTATAAATACATAAATGTTAATATATTTTTATATGCTAAACATTTTTATTGAAACTAACTGTTCGGTAGAACTATTGATTATATCACCGATCGTATCGGTAATATCGCATACCAGTAACTTCACCGGTATGATGTCCGGTACTATTACGGAAACAATTTACATGAACTAATGTGTTTTATTAATTGATGTCATATGTACATATATTCTTTGCTATATGGTTCATAATACATTAAAGTTGCTTGCTTGGTATCATATTCCTAATGTCGTGTAGTTATTGGATGGTTTCATGGTTTTCAAAAACTATGAACGTGTAAATTTTTAAGAATAAATTTAATGTTTTTCTTTTGTTTTAATATTTAATATTATAAAATATAACTCTAATTCATTTATTCCAACCTATCATGTTTAATCAGTACAACAATTTTGCTCCCATCCCTTTCCAAATTTGTACTCTTGTATCACCTCTACCACTCGAAGACAAAGAATTTTTGGACCCGCCCATATCCATGGATCCAGATTCAATTCTTTTTGCGAATATGGTCCGGGTCTGAAAATAGGTCCGGACATTTAGACTTATTTTAAAAATAATTTGTACAAGTTAAGAAATATATAAGTGTAGATTCAAAGCCCTAAGTATTTGATGATTGTTGTTAAAAATACATTATAAGATAAACTATACCTTGTTATAATTTTTCAAGGATTCATTTTGAATCCTGATCAATTGGATCTGGAACTATATTCATATCATTAAACCCAGATTCAACTCATTGCTATCGAATGTATTATTTACTCTAGCCATTTCATATTTTCTTATGCTACCTATTTTTATAGGTATATTATTACATTATTTTATTATAATGGCATTTAATAAAAATTTTTACTTTTATGAAATGGTATATCGTACAACATATTCAAACAAAAACTTTTGAAAATTATATTATAGTATATTATACTAGACTTTATTGAATTATGAAAATTCATGCGACAAACCTAATTAAATGTCAAGTTCATGAGGAACTTTTTTTGGAAAGGGGATGCAATGTTAAGGGGCATTTGTAAAATTGGGTGGGATACGGTTTCGCTATCTAAGTGCGATGGAGGTCTCCACATAAGAGACTTTAAGATCGTTAATTGTAGTCTTTTGTTGAAGTGGGTGTGGAAATTTAGAGGCGACGATAAGGCAACTTTGTGGCACGATTTATGTGTAAGGAGGTATAATTTAGTTTTGTGGGCTGATTTGGAGAGTAATGAATTGAGAGGGCTCTCTCATGTTTGGAAAGGAATTATCTTTTGTTGTGTGTCTAATTCAAGTTTTTGGAATATTTTCCAAATTAATGTAAGAGTGTAGGTGGGAAATGGGATTGATGGTTCCTTTTGGAATGATAATTGGGCTTTGAATGTACCTCTAGCGACACTTTTTGAGGATCTTTTTGGGCTGTGTAACAGTAAGTCATGTAGCGTGGTGGAGGGCTGCACTTTTATATTTAGTTCAGCCCCCTTCTTAAGGTCGTTTTGGAGGCGAAATTTAAGGGCGACATACTGTGAGAGGTGTATCCAGCTAAGGGGTTGGGTTATGCAATCTAATCCAAATATTTTTGTAGATGTTGCAGGTGTTGCTAATGGTCAGACTACGCGGGATTTATTTTTTGTTGATGTTGCCGACAGGTTTGTGTGGAGTGATGGCACTTCTCGGGAGTTTACTACAGGAGGATTTTGCAATCGGGTATATAGTTCGGCACAACGTGATGTGGGGCTGAATTTTGATATCATTTGGAAGTTGTGTCTTGAGCCGAAGATAAAGTTTTTTGGATGGCTCGTTTGGCATGGGAGAATACCTTTGAAAGCTTTCTTGTTTCGTAGAGGATGTGTGGAGAATGATTGCTATCCCTTTTCTGGCGATACCGAATCCATGGAACATGTGTTTTTTCATTGCTTGAAGGCCCACTTAATTTGGTGTGAACTATTTTGTATATTTAGTGTGGTGGTTACAATCCCAGAATCAAGGAATGTTGGCTATTCAGAATGGGTCCATGTCGGGAGTTTGTGACGTCGCTGTGGTTCTTCATTGCATGGAATATTTGGAGAAAAAGGAATAAAGTGATTTTCGAAGACCAAGTTGAGGATATGGACATTCTTTTAGCGAGTTATTACCATTGTAGGTTTATTTTCTCTTGTAATAGGCGTTCGTTACCGTTTGGTTCGACTGATGTGTTTATGCTCCCAAACCTATTGCTAGATTGTACATAATTGTTTCTCCTATGGAGAACGATTTTTATTATTGAAATGAAAAGAGAGATGAGTATTTTGTAGACAAGCAAACGTATCAACCTAGTTGGGACGTTCGTTCCGAAATTTTCACCCACCCCAAACTTTTTCCAATGGAGTGACACATTGTTTCTCCGGATGTTTTTTTTTTTAAAAATATGACAAACCTAATTAAGTTAGCTATTCTTTACCTCAAATGTCAAAGTTATTGCATAGAGTCAAACCATTCTTTTCATATCTTGGGTGAAGAATATTCTTAAAGCTAACAACGACCTTAAAGAAATGTGTCACAAATAAGAAATTCTGGACTAGAGTTGCATTAAAAAAACTTTACTTATTTATTGAGCCTTTCAATATCTCTCTCAAAACATTTTAGTTATTATTATTAAGATATTTTTTTTAAATTACTATATACTCTATTCATCTCATTTTAATTGTCCTTTTAGAGTTTTGCCCTATAATTAAAAAATGATCCAAAAAGATTAAATTAACCTTTTATATATATCACAATGATTATTTGATTTATAAATTTATTGTTATTAATGTGTATGGAATTGAAAGAGAGATGCAATAAATATTTTTAATACAATAAATAAATTCATTGTTATTAATATAGATATAATTAAAAGAGATATGCAATAAATTACTTAAATATAAGGAATGAAATTGATTGTCATTAATAAGGGTAGAAATGGAAGAAAGAGAAAAAATATTAACAAATGAAAACTAAAATAGAAAGGATTAAAGGGTAAAAGACAATTAAAATGGGATGGAAGGAGTATATGGATTAGTAGAGGTACATGATGAGGTTGAAATAACATTCGTGAACCATAAAGAAATGAGACAATTTTATAAATGTGCCGAAAATTGAGAATTATATCATCTCATGTTATGGGTTTTAACCTTTCTGATTCAATTAATATTCAAGTTTACATTTTTACGTTCCTGCTGTATATACTCTTATTCCTTACGTTTTTCTTAATTTTTTATATTTTTTATCTTATTTTGTCGTTATCTCTCAAAATGTTTATTATCTCATTTTATCTTCGAAACGTCATCCATTTTGATATTCTTTTTTGAATTTTTTTAACTGTTCAAAATTTGGTAGGAACATGGTTGGAAACTAGTAGTAAACATTGTTATGTTAGATAACTAGTACAAAAGAAATAAACAAACAATTATAATCTTAAAAGTTTATGAAAATGCATTAGAAAGTGATTACAGGTTATGTAACATAAAAATCTACAAATTATTGAATCAAAATAGCAAATATTAGTTAGGAACATGGTAGGAACTGGTAGTATGCATTATTATGTTAAATAACTAGTACAAAAGTAATAAACAAACAATTTTAATTTTAAAAGTAAATGAAAATGCATTAGAAAGTGATTGTAGTACATGTAACATAAAAATCTGCAAAATATTGAATCAAAATAGCATGTATTTGGTAGGAACGTGGTAAGAACATGGTACAAAAATGGTAGTAAACATTATTATGTTAGATAACTAGTACAAAAGTAATAAACAAACAATTATAATCTTAAAAGTAAATGAAAATGCATTAAAACATGGTTACATTAATATAACATAAATATCTACAAAGTATTAAATCAAAATAGCAAATATCTAGTCGGAACATGGTAAGAACATGGTAAGAAATTGGTTGTAAACATTACTATGTTAGATAACTAGTATAAAAGAAATAAATAAACAATCATAATCTTATAAGTAATTGAAAATGCATTAGAAAGTGATTATAGTTTATGTAACATAAATATTTACAAAGTATTTAATCAAAATAACAAGTATCTAGTAAGAATGTGATAGGAACGTGGTAGATAACACAAATACATATCAAAGTTTATCTTCAAAACATATGCGTACGTATTAAGAAAGATTTTTACTTAATTTACATATATACGAGCATCCTGGCAGATATCTACCAAATACTTACCTGAATACTTAAAAAACTTATTTTGTTCAATATTTGGTAGGAATGTGGTAGGATCGAGGTAGGAGCTTTATATTTTGTTAGAAGTTTATTCATCCATCAATATTTGGTAGGAAACTGGTAAGAATATAGTAGGAATCATATATTTCATCATTATCATTCAAAAACATAATTCGAAAGTTATAAAAAAACAAAATTGCGAATTCAGAAAACTATCAATTTCCTACTAAATAGCTACCAGATACTAAAAAAAAAAAGATAATGTAAAATGTCTTCAATTGTTATCTCTCCACTAGCCAGACAATTGATCAAACACCTTATGTGCAAACTAAAAGACCTTGCATTCTGTTGAATAAAAAAAAAATTCAAACCTCCAATTACAACAAATATTTAATAGATTCAAAAAGAAAAGGAAGAAGACAACAACATTGCAAATCAACAGAGATTCAAAATGAAAATCGAATCAAATACAAAAAACAGATAAAACCTATCACAATTTCAAATTAAAAATCGAAAATAACTTATGCAAAGAAGAACAGAGTTGCAGGGATGAGCAAAATCGAATTAAAAGAAGAAGATGAAACTGGAAAAAACTTCAGATGAACGAAATCGAAGAAGAGAAGAGAAGAGAAGGAAAATCAATGCAGAGAAAAGAAATTTGATTCAGAGAAAATGATTATAGTGAGAGTTGAAGCTATTTATATAGAATGTACAGAGAAAAAACTAAACTTATAAAAAAATTAATTAAAAAGTAAATATGTGAATACTTTGCCTAAAGAGGACATTCATGACAATTTTCTAAAAGAAAATGCAATGTAACTGAAAACTTGAAAGATAGTGGGAACATAGATGATATTATAGGACCGAATTATTACTTGTAGCAATATAAATAGGAAAAATGCATTACGATTCCTTTTCGTTCGGAAATCATTATAAATTTTAAAAAATCTCATTTAACTATTTAAATATAATAAAAAAAACATTAATTTTTTCTTCTTCATGTGCAAGATTATGATGGTTTGGTTTTCTAAAGATGTTATTGTTCTAATTTTTTTCTCTTTAACCAGAAGTTGACACGTGGTACAGAATGCGCAAACTAGTGGACGTTAACCAAGTTTAATAGATGAATTAGAATAAAATTAGCTAGTTCAAAGGGATCTTGAAGTAATTTGGGCAAATAAATATAACTAAGTTATTTGTTTTCACATGTTATTAATTGTTATTTAATCTTCCAAATAATTAAAATGATCTAAAATAAGTGAGAGTTGGATCACATCAAGAGGTAACATTGTTAAAATCTCACACAACCCTTGCCCCAAGATATCTATTTAGAACGTAAATCAAATAGATCAATAGGTGATTTAACAACATAAACATAACAAATATTTAACTCACCAATAGGTACCTTAAATGACGAGAACTGTCTTACTTGTATAAGGAATTGCAATGCACAAATCTTGAGCAACGTGTAACATCTAACTGGCCCCAAACCAACGAACTCGAGCCATATGTCAATACATTTTTAATGCATGCAATCTTATAAACATTTACCACAATGTGCTAGTATCGAACCCACCCTTGCAAATTTAGAAAATTTTGATCCAATTTAATTTGGACCCCGTAAAATGAAACTCGTGGATCCTACTATAACGAATGAACTTAATTTAAAAGCATTTTACATAAATAATACGTTTTCTATAATTCATTTATATTGATACCTTCTAAATCAATTATTATTTACATTTTTACATTTTTTTTGTAATTTTACTTTTTTATTTTTGATTTATCTCACAAACCATTTTAGAATGTTTTCTTCATCTTCATGTTTTCCTTCAAAATAAGATCCATGATGTTATACTTTTTTCGAACTTTTTTTACCGACACATATTTATTTTATAGTTCTGTTATGGTTATCGCATAGTTAAAACACATACTTAATTAAATATATATAAATATAACACAACTATATCAATTTGACATATTACAAGTAAACTATAACAAAAATATAACATAATTACATTGATTTGAATTAGCAAGGAGATAACTATAAAATACGATTTTGTTATATTGAATATATCTATAAGTAAACTATAAAGTAACTATGAGATAACTATAAAATGCGATTTTGTTATATCGAAAATAAATTTTTAAAAAATAAAATAAATAAAAACACATAAATATAACATGGTTACATTAATTATAAATACTATAAATAAAGTATAATAAAATCAAGGTAAAAATATAATAAAATTACGTTGATTTGAAATAATTATAGATTAATTATAAAATCCGACTAGGTTATCACAAAATTGAAATGTAAATTCAAAACATTAACAATGCATTTTTGAGAATTAAATTAAGTAATAGAAAAAGTAGTAATTATCTATGTGAAACATTATATTTTTGTGTATTTCCCTTAATTTAGATACTTTTAGGTTTTTTTTTTACTGAAGAATATATGTCATTAAAATCAATCAGAGTCGATAACAGCTCTAATCACTTGTCCCCCTACTAGTCGAGGAATCTGCTGCTTTAGCAAGAACATGTGCAGCATGATTCGCTGAACGACAAACATAAGCTTATTTGAAAAATCTAAAACTACTAATAAGATTTAAACAATCCTTAAAAATAGAATCTATTGGGGAAAAATAAGAAATACGATTATTCAACGCAGTCACAACGTTTATGGAGTCACACTCTAGTATGATGTTGTCGTAGTTCTTATCCCTGAGCCAACTGAGAGCCTCCCTACAGCTCATCGCCTTAGCATTAAAAGCATCACCACCTCCTTGCATTAGGCAAGACCTTGCCGCTACTACACGCCCCTAAGAATCCCGAATGATGATGCCGTGGCCTAGCCTATCACCATTTTCGAAACAGCTTGCATCCACGTTGCATTTGAGCCAGCCCACTAATGGTCTTCTCCACTTCACAACAAGCCGATTTTGCCCAGAATTAGCAGCCATAGGGTTTGCCGCTCGCCATTCCGTAAGAAAGCCAATCCCATGACGATAGACTTGACTTGAATTCCTAAATTTTCCTTGCCAAATGAAATTGTTACGACGTGCCCAAATAGCCCACATGATACACGATCCTTTTTCGATCAAATCGCTCGGCTTAGATGATAACCATGTCCACCAATTTTGCAAATTAACAACTTCAAGGGGCTAGCCTTCACCAAAAAGCTCATCCCAAATAGGGTAGACTAAAGAACAACCCAAAATAGCATGTTCCCATCACAACAAACGGGACATAATAAATCAACATCGACATTTCTTTGCCTCAATCTTGCAAGTGTAGGAAGCGAGTTTGTGGCTACTTTCCATGAGAAAGAAGCCACTCGAGGTGGAATCCGAATACTCCAAATATTGTTCCATATAGGCACCATGTTATAATTAAACGTTATATAACTCAAATGCTTTTTTGGTGCATAATATATTGGAATTGCTTATTTGATGTCTGATTTTTTTTAATTTTTGGGTACCTAATGTTTTTCATTATAAGCCTATTTGGTGCATGATTCATAATTTTAGTATATAAAGTGTCCATCAAACAATAGAAAAAAATGTGAGATGACTATAATGTCATTTGGAAAATGGGTAGTTTTGTTGATTGTGCATAGAAGTGCCGACCCTCAGTGATCTCTTAAGTTGTCGTACCAAAATTTAGTATGTTAAATACCAAATAAGTAAATGTTGAATATGTCAAACACCAAATAAGTAATTTTAATAGGTCAAACACCAAAAGCGCATTTAAGTTATAAAATAGGAATAAAAAAAGGTATCTCAGTCGAATTGAATAAAAAAGGTATCTCAGTCGAATTAACTTTTATTTGATGTTTATATAAAAATTTTACCAACGAAAATGGTATATTCACTTCTATACAAGATATTTGGACCAATAATATACTAATTTATTTAATCGAAATCAGGACAATTCTTTGTAACATTTCACCTTTTTACAATTATTTCTTATTTTTTCAAATTCATGAACTTGTTTTATTACGGGCGACTCACATATCACGATAAAAATTATCTTTATATTTATACTTCAACCCTACGATAAAATTTTTTTTGGATTGCAATGTTTATTCATGGTATATGAGATTGTCTTTGAGTAATCTCAAAATACTGATGCTTTCTAAAAAGAATACTAATGCTTTTGGATTCGACTGTTTTGAAGAAAAATTCTTGTGAAATTTAAATTTCAAAAGGGAGTTCTGTGGAATAAAAAATTAACCAAAAAAAGGAAAATAAATATTCTTTTCATTAAAAATATTAACGTTACATAATGTATTTTAATCAATCCAAAATTTCTATAATTCAATCATATTATTTGACAGTTATACATCAAAATTTGAGAAATTTTTGAAAAATTTTCAATTATTATGATTTTCAAAGTATCATCACACTTTAATTTTGAAAATAATTTACTTCCCGAAATATATTGAAATTTATTATGAATGTGTATTGTATTTTATTAACTAACCTATAAAATTTCAATTAAAAATGGACAAGATTGCCCTTATTTGTGACATAATTTCAAATTAAGGATCATTTTTAATCCCTTCTTTGCTAAAATTTTGAAACCACAACCATCATTTTGAAAAAAAAAATATACAATGACCATTTTATAAAATAGTTAAACCATATTGTTTGTGATGGAAGACGTAAATAGAAATGAATTCGGATTCTAACATTTTCTGCATGTCCAAGATCGAAGAAAGCAGCATCAAATGCCGAATCGAATCTATCTCATAGTTTGTCGGAGTATGGATATGTATCCACAACTTCTGCAGTGACGAAGATCGATAACGATCGATTTGTGATGTTTTCGTAGCGAGACGAAAATCCGGGAGAGAGAATTTTATTGAAAAATGATAATGAACATGAATAATGAATTCAAATTTATTTTCACTGCTGCCAATATACACGTCCGTTTATATATATAATAATGAAATGGATTAATTACAATTAAATCCTTAAATTCTTGATTATTTACAATTAATTTCTTAAGTTCTATAACTTTTCAATTTAGTCCAAATAACTAAATTGGATCGGATCCTTTGACTTGATTGACTCGCTCACGAACGGACTGGGTATTTTCAACATCTCCTACTCGCACTTGACGGGTCACATTCCATACAAGGTTATATAATCTTATGTATGTTGTGAATTTGTGCGACCGTCATACTATCAGGAACACTTTATCTTGCACCTGTTAGGGTCTGCAAAGACTATCCTGAGTGATACTTAACCAAATAGATTAACATTTAGTATTCAGAAAACGTCTTCCCGTTAGGGTCTGTTAAGATTATTCTGAATGGTACTCAACCATATAAGTTTATATATAGTATATAATATAATATCACATTGATATATAACATGTATGTTGTACCCTAGACTGGTAAACAATCACCCATTTCCGTATCTTTGGGGATCTCGAAAGTCTTAATCTGTTATTCACTATCTTATCACAAATATAAGATAGGCATGCCAGTGAACCAACAGAACTCTGATGAATGTCAATTGGCCAAATCTTCCTTTTAAGTTGTTAATTCTATACAGAACTAGTTTGGTCCATCAACCAATTTCTCCCAAATCGAATCAAATCATAATCTCTTGGTGATTGATCAAGTATCTCTTACTAGTCCTTACTTCAATTGATAACTCAATAGTATTAAGGGTAAGGTCTAATAACAATATAATGGACTGATTCTCACATTAGAAAAGTTGAGATCCTTGTACATCGTACAAACTTCTCATCTCATGGTCGCTAAGCACTCATTATCTCGAGAACTTATTTCACTCCCACTTCGATAATGTGCCATGGTGTCATTTCCTTTCTACCCTTATAAAGGAGCGCATGTCTTATCATATCAACCAACACCATACAAAGGTCTCAGTTACAATGCAACCTAGCATTTAACCTTGTTCGACTAAATGAACTATCTTTAGCTCTTCAGACAGATTATGACCAATTGTCATGTGAACTACATAGTTTTTACCCGATTCCTTTTTGGATTCGGCATGCAATGTTCTATACAATGCAATTTTCTTGTTACTTAACAAGTCGATTCACGATTTTGAACAACTTTCTGAACTACACATAGTTGTTCAAAATCAATCTCATCATAGTCTATATCCTCGTGATAACAATAGGGTAAACACCCATGTGAGTGGGCTACTTTTCTATCCGACATGCTATGAACGAAAAATATTATGTACATAACATATATACACCCACACAGTCATTTATATTATTACAAGATTGTTCATGATTTGAAAGGTATAATAAATGAGGTAAACGAATAAATATAATCTAAGCATATTTAACTCTGATATATTTCACATATACATCTTTCGGAGACATACTTCGAAAACAAATCTACAATCATGCAATGAGTAGATAAATGTCGCATATTGACCTCTCCTCGTGTTACTGTGTCTATAACTAACATATACTTGGTATCAATATATTTATTGCTACTACGATATTTCAGGTCTATCACATAAGATATCGATGTTTGACTATCTTTATAAATAGTCAACATTTTGTTTGGAGCACTCAGCATAAGATGACTCAATAATCTCTTTTGTCAAACAAAATCTTCTATCATAAGTGGAAAAACACAACTCCACCCTTAGCCTTAGCTACTATGAACCATTGTATTATTCTATAAGGTCCATTTCCTTGGTTCAATACATTAGAGAATAACCAATGGTTATACACAAGTATCTTATAACTTTCCTAACGGTTTTCCAGTGCTCTATACTAGAATGAACTAATAAATTACTTCAATGCACACAACATGATTATATTAGGTATGGAGTATAACATAGCATATGTAATGCCTATTTATGAAACATTTTCTATAATCCTCCCACTTGACAGGAGTTTCAGGATAAATACTTACACTAAGAATCATATTCTTAGTCATCGGAATACTTATGGGTTCATTATTCTACATATAGAATCTTTCTCAAACTCTTTTTGTACAAGATTTCAGAGACCAAGATACTAATTATCTTATCCATCCATTTAGATATTAATCCTAGGACCTATGCAGACTAGCCCATGACTAACATCATGAAGTTACTCGAAACCCAATCTTTCACTAGTATGGTATATATATAATAATTCTCCTTTACCATTCTAAATACCATATCCTTAAAATCTCATGAGATTATAATTGACTTATCAATTCAAGAAACCTCGTGTTTACAATCTTTTGGGCAAATCCGTTTAATTTTGCCATATAAATCTCTCATGACAATTCTTCACTAAGAATAAAGGTCCACACACCTATTTGATGTAACTTTAAGGAATATACGACTACTAAAGTTGAAATAATTTATATAGATGTAATTCTCGCAGCTGGAAAGAATATATTCTTGTAACATACTCTTATTAGTTTGAATATATGTACTCCTAACTATAAACCTAATGCTTTTACTTTACATTGAGAATCCAACTGTTCTCAATATTTGTTATGTCCTTCAAGCAAGTTAACTTAATTCTTCTTCCGTTACACGCAACTATTCATCTCCCTTTAAACACTTAGGGTATGTTTAGTTTCAGTTTACTGTTTTCATTTTCTATTTTCAGTTTTCTTTTCATTTTCCAGTTTTTTTATTTTCCAAATAGAAAATAGAAAAACAGAAAACATGCTCATGTTTATTTGATTTTCTAATTTCTGATTTTTATTTTTTTAAAAAAAAAATCATTGATATATTTGAATTTTATCGTTAAAAATATTACAAATGTGAAAATTTTTACAAATTAAATTAGAAACAAAAAATATAAATTTTAAACTAATCAATAAAGTTAAAAATCTTTTAGTTCAATCACAAATTTGAGTTAATTCATGTATAACTTGATATATACTTAAAATTGACAATTTTAGAGTATGAAATTAAATTTTAAAAATTGTTTTATTTTCATTTTCATTAGAAATAAGGTGGCATTTTTGCCAATTTTGTTATTTGTGGGGTTCAAACTTAAAATCTCACATTTCTTAAATTCTTCAATGGTGATGGCCACTCTACCAAAGCATAGTGATTTCATTTTTAGTTATATTTTATTTAAATTTTAAAAAATTGAAAGCATATTATGTATAATTTTTATTTTTTTATTGAAAAGCATAATTTTTATTTTTTAATTTTATTAAATAATAAATTTAGAATTTATTAGTTAAAAAACATAAGCGAATAATTAAAAATATATAAATTAGATTTATTAAGTAAAAAATATGCAATAAAAAGTTATGAAGTAAATAACAAAAATAACAAAATTAATAAAATAAAATTATAAAAGTATTTAAGGGGTGTCAATAAAGTTTGGCAACCTAGCCTATTTCCTTCTTTTAACCCCTCTTTCAATTACAAAAACTAATAATATATAAAAAAAAATGCATTTGTTAGTTAGTAACAAGTAATTATACAACAATGTATATTAGTATAAAATAAATTAAATTATAAAATTTTATACTGGTTAAATAATATTGTGTTTATTCAGTTTGGAAAATTTCAGAAAACATAAAAAATGTGTTTTCTGTTGCAAGGCATAAAATGAAAAAATCAGAAAACTGTTTTTCAATTTTCTAAACTGAAAAATGTTACAATTAAACAGCAGTTTCCATTTTTCAGTTTTCCCAGAAAATTTTTCTGGAAACGGGCCCTTAATTTTTGGGTGGAACAATTTCCACAACTAAACGGGCCCTTAATTTTAGCGTGGAACAATTTCCCATTTTATTATTTAGGCTTCGAGTCTTCATAAATATGTCACATATATTTATCATACCTCGGAATTTTTCCTTTAAAGCTCATTTCTATGCTCCCTCTCGAGTCAGAAATATAATAATGATCTAAGCTCACACTTGAGTTATAAATATTGACTTCCACTTGGACCAATAATATTGGCTCCCACTTAGACCAATAACAATTTGGATTCTCAACTCCCCCATGAACAGATCCCTTATTAATGTGATCATTATGAACCAATACATTTGAATTACTCCCTCTTGAAGATATAACCAAAAAATTAAGTTCAAGAGTCTTAATAAAAGGGCATGTTTTTGCCTAATACACCTAATATGTAGAACTCATTTCTAAGAAATTGATATTTTATGATTCAAAATTTTACAAATAGAAATCTATCTGCATTCTCCCCCACAAAACATATCCTTTTGATACGTAAGAGTATCTTAAAAGACACTCCATTTACCTCTTGGACCCAATTTTTCAAAATTCTTTAAGGTAGTGTGGGAGTTAGTGATGCAACCCTAATGTCATAACCAGGATAAATTTGTTATACTTCCAGTCCATGTCACATATGAGTTGGAAAAGACAGACTTTGAAGGTACCCGGTTCAGTACATATACTTAACCATTGGAAGAAGATTCAACTTTCTCCTTTCATGAATTCTATACTTATAGAGAGTTTAGGGGTGAACAACGAATGTTTAATCCCTTCATCACATAAAACTATAAGCTTAACTAAAAAATAGTTTTTACCACTTCCATACCAAGGTCTGGTTGACCGACCACCGTGTGGCAGTCAACGTCTCCTCATTGGTCGATGAACTCGACATTGTTGGCCGACCGCCACGTGGCATAAACGCCACCGACACGTGGCGCTTTCTCGTTGCGCCACGTATTGGCAGTTAATGAAGTAGCCACGTGGCGCATTCAGGCTGCACCACGTGGCACAACAACTGCCTTGGCCGTCAAGGACAGTGCCGGCGTGTGGTCGGCGGTTAACCGTCGGCATGTGGCTCGTGTACACCACGTGCCGCCTTCCCGGCGGTTTCCGGTCACTGGACTTTGGCAGTTTAAACTCTAAATCGTTTTCGCGTTTTGAGTCTTTTTTACAAAAAAATGAGGGAAAATTTTACGTTTACCTAAAACAACGTGAAAAGCGAAACTTTTTCCAGTCAAAACACGTAATTTCCGGCCAAAAATGAAACCAGTCACCAACTCATGCCATATGAATACGGGAATCACAAATTTTCCAGAAAATCAGGCCCAAAACACGTGAACATCGTTAAACGCTCCAAAAAAACTAAATTTTCTCCATTTATCACATATTCGTGTAATTCCCGAAAAACATGAAATCGAATTCCAGAAATAAATTTTCCAGAATTTCAAAATGTGTAGAAATAGATCATCACATAAAAATAATCACAAAAATAACCCTGCTCTGATATCATTGATGGAAAACGCAAATAGATACGAATTCGGATTCCAATTTTTTCCGTATGCTCAAAATAAAAAAAACCCACATCAAATGCCGAATCAGATCCATCTCACAGTTTGTCGGAGTATGGATATGTATCCACAACTTTTGCAGCGACGAATATCGATTTGCGCTGTTTTCGTCGCGAGACGAAAACCCGGGAGAGATAATTTGGTTGGAAAATGAATAATGAATTCAATTTCTTTTTCACTGCTGCCAATATACACGTCCGTGTATATATATAATAATGAAATGGATTAATTACAATTAAGTCCTTAAACTCTTGATTATTTGTGATTAATTCATTAATTTCTATAATTTTTCAATTTACTCTAAATAACTAAATTGAATTGGATTCTTTGATCCGATTGACCCGCTCATGGGCGGACCGTTTATTTCCAATAGTTTGTTTTTTAAGGCTACCCGTTTTTACATTTAGTAGCTATCGTATTACAGTCAAACCTCTATAAATTAATAATATTATGACCATGAAATTTTATTAATTTAGCAAGGTATTAATTAACCGTGTAAATTAATAATTATTAATTTATAAAGTATGTAATTTATATCTCTATAATGTGAATATGTATGAAATACATGAATTTAATTAATAAGTATTAATCATGCATATTAACTAAATTCATGTATTTTCATTGATAAACTTTTAGTATTTCATACATATCTTAAGTTAAATGTATAAATCCACTCAACTATTAATATAGCATGTACTATTGCAAATTGTTTCAAGCATTGTAAGCTTCGATTTTCAGATGGTGAATCCTTGGAATATCAAGAACAAATGGATAATGATAGCTTACAACAATTGCAGAATCTAATCAAAGGATTAAATTATCGTGACATAATGAATGTTGAAGATGTTTTGAACTATCCGGGAGAAAATGACACAAGTTTAGAGTTGCCTACGGATGAACAAATAATTGAGAGTGTCATGGAAAGCAACAAAGAAGATGAAGTGGAAGACGATAGTGTGGAATTAGAACAAGTTTCGCGCAAAGATGCTTTGAAAGCAGCAATCACCTCACAACACTTCCTTTTACAATATGAGAACTCTATACCGGATTTTCTCAATGCTCTAAGAAGGGTTAGAGCTAAGATTCAAGGGGATATTAATTTTAAAAAGAAATAAGTAACATTATATTTATATTTTCAAAAATCTTCTTAGATTAGTTATGAATTATATGAAATATATTTTTACAAATTATGAATTATTAATTTATATATCAAATGGGACCTGTATGAATCTATTTTTTCATATTATCTTATAAATTTAGTGAATTATTAATTTACCACGTTGGTCCCGACTAGGGACAGGAGAAAATTATTATTTTAGCGAGATTATTAATTTATCGAGTATTAATTTAACAAGGTTCTACTGTAATTAGGTTGCTTATATATTATTACTTTCTTAACACTTAATTAATATTTAATTAGCGAAAAATGACGGAATAAAACAAATATTTATTAAGAAATCTTGATAAATTATTATTTTTTTCGCTCTCTTTTACTCTAATTTGCGAAACAAGTAACATACTAAGGTTTGTATTAATCTATGTTGTATTCTTGATGGGTATTCTGCTATGCATTGAATCATTTTTATAAAAAAATTCATTTGACACAGTACCTGAAGTGTCACAATTTATTGAAAATTATCAACAAACAAATTGATATAATATATTATACTTTCACACCAAATTAGTTTCTCGCTATACATTAAAAAAAATTCCTACAAAACTCTAATGCATTTATGACAAAGTCTTAAAACAGGAAAAAATATGAGAAGAATCATTCTTAAACGACCTGTTTGTGATAATGTTTATGAATATAAATTTTAAAAGAAAGACTTATAAAATGATTTAGAGAAACAATAGGAAACTATGTCTCTTTCTTTAAAACAATAAATAAATTAATTAATATGGTATCATATCTTTGCCCCATTGGGGTTGAGAGATATGCCCATTTCTATTTAAAAAAAAGCACTACAAGTAGTCAAAATTGAATCTTAATTTTTTTTAATATTGATACTGTTGAAGTTGGATAATTATGTGATAAATAATCTTATAGAAAGATGTACCAGATAATAATGATGATAATTAAAATTTAATTTACATTATCTTATCATAATTAAACGTGTAAAATCAGTGGGCCTAAGAGTCTGGAAAGTTGTGATATTCCAACAATTATGTATTAAGAAATATAATTAAGAGAACTTAGACACATATTGGGAGATTAGGATTAGATAAATCATATGTCAAAGAATTAAAATATTATTTTGGCTTTGTTGACCCATTTTTACACAATAAAATTTGTAGTCCCCGGAATTCTTATTCCCTTATATATGTTCTCAATTTAATTTTCTCAATAGTCGTGCAACACAATTTCTCTTAAATTCGGATTTCTTTTTCGATGACTTTTTTGACAATCACGTTTAATGGACCTACAATAACACAAGGAATCACTCCGGATAACTTTTAAACTTCGATTTTGTTCAAAAAATTCAAAAAAATGTGCTGAATTGGGGTTGTTTCGGATTGGTGAAAAGAAATCACACTCAGTCTGTGGCAAAAGCGGACCGAGTTTCCGCTTGTGCCATGGCGGAAATAGGTGGATTTGCTTGTTTCCACCATGGCTCAAGCATGTACCTGGTCCTCTTGTGCGTACGGATGAAATTTCCACCCACCTTTGGACATGGGCGGATGGTATTTTTGCACATGTCATGATACAGGAGGACACGATTTCTGTCTGTGTTGCTGCACTGGTGAAAATTGTGACCGTTCTTGTCATTGCAAGAGTGGAAATTTTGGCCTGCATGAAAAAAATACAGATTACGTGAAATAAAAATGAACGGCGCACAGGTTACCTTTAATTTGTTATGCGCTGTATATGGCTGAAAAACAAGAGAAAAAACGGAAATGAAAATTGGTATGTGCTGAAAAAAATTAATGGTGATGAAATGACTGCCATTTTACATTCCCTCACATGAAATATTTTAGGGAGATTTTCAATCATTATTAAAAAAGTTTATTAAATAGGTTATTTTATTTTTGTGGAATCTGAAATCTGAACTCAAACCTCGCCTTTTTACTGCAAGTTTCTGGTTGGTGGTTAACAGATAAAAAATAATATTAAGCCCCCGTTTGTTTGCAGGAAAATAATGTGCAATGGAAAATGTTGTGTAGGAAAATAAAATATTTTCCTATGTTTGACTTACAATTCTGAAAAATATGTTTTACCACAAATTTAAATATATAGTATCATATTTTAACTTATATATACATTTTCTAATAATTATTTATATTTTGTATATTGTACAATATA
>CATIWQ010269074.1:0-11014 GCA_949673415.1 Euphorbia schlechtendalii | reverse complement strand
GGTGACGATAGACAAACTGAAGCTGTGTTCAGCTTCAGTGGGCCTGCAGTAGATGCAGATAGAAAGAAGAGCTGTAGCAGATTTTATGATGTGAAGACAGATTGAAATCAGTCTTCAAGTGGGAGATTGTTATGAAAGTCCACACATGGGGCCACCGAAAGTTGTTTTTTCGGGGCCCATCACCGAAAGCCACCGAAAGTTGATTTTTTGGGAGCCATCACCGAAAGTTGTTGTCTCTATGCTTCAACATTTCATTATAAATAGGATGAATTGCAAAGCAAATGAGCATCACAAATTTGAGAGCTTGAGAGCATTTAGAGAGTTAGAGAAAAATTAGTAGAGAGGAAGATCAAAAGCGGGTCAAGCAAAAATTAAGTCTAGTAATTTTTGCGCCTTTGATTACATCTATTAAGGATTTTTTTTAAGAAAATTTCTCTAAAAAATTCTCGGGGATAATTGAGTGTGAGGTGAGAGTTTTGTAAGCACTGTGTAACTTTCTCCATAAATAAAGTCTGCAACAGCTCAGGAGAGGTAGGCGAAATTAGCCGAACTCCGTCATCAAATATTGTGTTATTTTTCCACTATTATTTTTTCGCATTCCATTAATCTGGTAGTACGAGAATTACCACGTTTATTCCCTAACAATAAGTCTCTTGTTGGTTCTTGTAATTGTTCTTGTTGTCCAAATTTAGCTGGCTGCCTTCTTGAACACAGCCCGTCAACACAAGCATGATTTTTTTTTTTCATTTCTCGAGTTTTTGTAAGAACTCAAGAATTGGTCTGCATGAACTAACCTCTTATCATCAGTTTGAATATGTTTACTTGTTGTCAGGTCCAATGTATCACGACTCTCGGCATTAGCGGCTGGTTCTTCCTCGACTTAAAATCTAGTAGACCTTCTTGATTGTCGCCTATTGTCGACAAAAGCATTTTTTTCTCATTTCTCTAGTTCTTATAAGAAATTGAGAAATTTAAAGTACACCTAGACCTAGTAATTGATATTCGTGTACTAATAAACTGCATGAACTAACCTCTTATCATCAGTTTGAACAGGTTTGCTTGTTGTCAGGTCTAATCCATCACTACTCTCAACCGTAGCAGCTAGTTTTTCGTCGCTTCAAATCTAGTAGACTGTCTTCTTGAATGTCGCCTATTGTCAACACAATCATTTTTTCTTGTTTCTTTCATTCTTATAAGAACTCAGATATTGTACACCTAGTAATTGATGTTCATGTAATGCATGGACTAACTAACCTCTTATCGTCAGTTTTTGTTTCAGTTTGAACAGATTTACTTCTTGTCAGGTCCAATGCATCAATACTCTCAACCGTAGCAGCCTCGACTTCAAATCTAGTAGACTGCCTTCTTGAATGCCTCCTATTGCCAATACAAGCATTTTTTCATTTCTCTAGTCTAGTTCTTATAAGGACTCAAAATTTCACAATTTTTGAAAGTCCACCTGGCACATACTAAATAATGCTCATGTACAAGTATTCTGCATAAACTAACCTCTTATCATCAGTTTTCATTTCAACTTGAACAGGTTTACGTATTGTCAAGTCCAAAGTATCACCACGGTCAACCATAGCAGTTGGTTCTTCTTCCTCGGCTTTTAATCTTGCAGATCGTCTTCTTGAATGTTGCCTATTGTAACACACGCTTCTTTGAGAATGCAAAAGGATTATATAATAGTAGTCAAAGGTGAGCCCTTGCTCCTTTTTTAGGCTAATTTTTGTGCCTAGGCGGCAAAAAAGACCAAGGCTGCGCCTTGAGTGCGCCTCAGCGCCTTGACTACTATGGATTATATGCTGTTAAAGAGCTGAATATTATTAAAAGTTGGGGCAGGCAAACCTCGTATCATCAACCTTGTCCTTATTCTTGGTTTCTTTATCTATAATATGCTCAGCTTGAGCCAGTTTAACTGTTGGTGGGTCTAAAATGTCGCTTCTCTCAACCGTACATGATGTTGGTTGTTTCGATATAAAACTTGACAGACACCTGTTATACAATTGCACTTCATGTTTCAGAATGCAGCCAGAAAAATTATAAGACAATTAAAGAGTTGAATATCATCAAAGAAGGAAAACTGACAACCTTTTCTCACCAACCTTGCTATTGTCTTGGGTTGGTTTATCGGTAAAAAGGGTGTCACTTAGCTCTAACACATTCTCATTTGGTAAATTTTCCACATTATTGTTAAGCCTTGAAGACCGCCTTCTCAAGGAAAGCAAGAAAAGAAAAGTGTTCAGGTCACACAAAGTTTTGAAAAGAGCTTAATCAAAACCAGTAATATAAGTAACTATGATCAGACCTCCTTTCATCAATCTTCTCATGAACTTGAACGGGTTTAACATTATTATTGTCTGAAGCTGCATGAAGAAAATAAGAGAAATTATAATTTCACATTTAAGAAAATCAAACTTCAAATAAATGTTGACTTTTATAGTTACATTTGGATGGTCGCCCCCTCTTCTTATTACAAGGTACATTGTTCTTATCATCTGCTCGAGATGACTTCCTGGCATCATCACAGTTTATAGGTTCAACCCAAAGCAGAAATAAAATCAATATTCTATAAAATTCAAATGACATATCAGATAACACAGAGATATGAATAGGAGGTCTCAACTTGATACATTGTCAAATGTTATAATAAATATGAGGAAAGGATAATGAAAGGGCTAATTATTCAGCAATGTCTTGGCAAACAAAAAAATACTTTATTCTTAAGGCAATAAATTCACTCGCCTAACCTTGGATTCCAAGCTCATTGCAGCAAGCAAGCCATTTTTGCATCCCAGCTCATGTTGAAGAACCTTCAGCTGAAGCAGGAAATATTGTTCATCCACTAAAATAAACACAAGAGATCAAGAAATACAAAATTCAGACTTTCACCAACTCACATTATCTTTAGCTGAATTGAGTTCCTGCAAAATTCAAAGCAACAAATCAACATTATCAAGGACCTATTGTTTGATGCAACACCACTCCGCAAAATATTATCTGAATCTGATGATTTATAAAATAATGACATTACCCCCAGCATCTGACTGTTTTCTTGTGCAAACTGCTGATTCCTTAGCTGCACTTGTTTGCATATTGTGCTTAATTTCTGAAACTCGAGTTCATACAATTGAGTAATTCTACTATTGACCAAATTAAGGCGAAACACAAAGCGGAATACCAAAAGAAATCATCAAAATCATCAAAAGAAAAAACATATCGGGGTGATAGATCTTAAAGGATACGTTTTATCGGCAAGAAGCTTCATCAGAGACACAGTTTCCTGATTTAAACGAAAATAAGATCAACGAACAGATGCATAAACACAAATATTAACCTTTTGAATGAAATCATACCTGGTGGAGTTTGTGGATGTATTCTTTGGTATTAGGTGAATAACCTTGGAGTTTCATACCATCGCTTGACTTAGGCAAATTACTAATGTCAGCAAGGCATTTCCTTGGCATGTTCTCACCAACAGAGCCCTTCGCTAGTCCCTTCCCTTTTATTCCATTACCTAACAATTGAACATCACAATTTTCTCCCATTGAAGAAATCCTAGCCCTAACGAGCAAAACAACCTAATTCTTCATAACACAGTACAGAAAAGTAGCTGACAACAACAAAGGCCGAGCAAGCCGCCGGAATCCATCCTTAGAGGGAATGTTCCTACGTTCAGTTCTTCTTTTTACCCCCAGAATTCGGCGGCGACACCTGTATTCTGCATCTTGTTATCGGAATCGGTAACAGAATATCATTGAATAGCTGAAAAATCGAAAAGAGGAGAATAATTTCGAAATCGAAGAGAAATAAACGAACTTTACCTGATTTGACGATGGGAAATCGGAAATTTATAGAGCGGGAGAAATCAGAAACGCTATGCGAGCTTGAAAGAGGCGGGGAAGCCAATTTCTCTAAATAATTTCAAAATGAGGGACCAAAAGACATTTTTGCCAAGTCTTATACACCAATTCTCCTTGAAGTACATAATGATCATTGATTTAGCCATTTCACCCCTTATCTATTACCAACTTAACAGATTTGATTCATAATGTATTGCTATCGAGCTCAATTTTTTAACAGCTTATTTCGTCAAATTAAGATATTTGGCACAACTCAGACACATAAAAATAAAACAATCATAATTATAACTTGATTGTATATGTAAATTTAAATGTGTAGAATTGCTTCTTAATTATGTCAATTAGGATTATAAACGATAATTTGAGGGGCTAAAATGCCGAATGAAAAGGTTAGGGTACGGAAGGTATTCGGTATATAGAAAGGGAAACAAATTTTGTAAATGTGCATCGATTATGAATTAAACACATTAATAATTTTGTTATGTTTCATCATTTTTAAATTATTTATAATTCATGGGAGATCAAAATAATAGGAATTTATAAATGATATTAGAATCAAGTATATGCAACTGATAAGATTATTAAAGTAGAATACAGGCCAAATAGAATAGAATAAGTATAAGTAATGTTCTTTATTCTTTTTTCTACTTTATTTTAGGACAATATGTATGACATGCGTATTTGATCAAATGTTAATTTCAGTTAGAGAAAGATACTGGATTTGCATACAAGAACTTGTCATCTTTTCTGGAAGTTGAGTGTTCTGATAGCGAATGCAAAAACGAAGCCAAAGAGCAGACAGAATCCAACAACGACGATAGCACAAATGCTAACGAACTCCTGTCTGAACCCGAAATAACTCCTTAAAAAACCTTCAACAGTTTCACCAGTATCTTCTATTACATCCTTTATGTCTCCAAATTGTGAAGCAACCAATCCATACACAGTCCAAGCCAATGGACAACACCAATAGTACCATGCCCACCAAATAGGGATCCTCTGTTACAGTGCTTAAATTGTAAGGTACGGATATAAATTTTCAGGATAATATTGCGGTAAATTTATACACTATGTAACACGGAAATTCCAGTGACATGCCGTCTCGATGTTTCCCATCTGTTTCTGTCTAGAAAACCCCAATGAAATGTTTCCGGGGCAGTTTCCGCAATTAAAGAAAGTTGAAATCTTGTTTCCTAAAATTTTGAAAATCATTTCCTAGGAATTCCTTGAATTGGAAGACCCAATTTTGATTCATTCCTGGAACTAAACTTCCTATTTTATTCAAATTAAGAGTTTTAAACCCCAATCCATTATTAGATGATAATGATAATAATGATAATACTGTATCCTTGTATTATAAAATTTGTTTTATTTCATTCTAAATGCTCACACAATTACAATTTATCAAATAAAGCACAATTTTCAAAGTTCTTGCCTATTGTTTAATGTTTTAAAATAGTCTTTTTCTATAGAAGATTTGCTTGATAATCAATAAATTATTTTAAACATATGTTATTTTAGTATTTTATATATAAATGAAATAATAACTATGAAATTTTATCCCCTATATTTATATTATTTACGCGTTTCTCTGCCATATTCAAACCTATATTTTTTTAGAAAGACATTTCCCTGTGTTAGTTTCCGTTTTCATGTCTTTTTCCCTTTCCTTGCTACCTAGTTTATAGGTTAAAGTGTAATAAAATGTGCAAAAAAGGAAACTTTGAGAAATAAAGTTACCGGATAAGGTATGATAAATCCGGAGAAGAGGTTCCAGATTGCATAAAATGCAGAGGCTACTATAGCAGCAATGTTGTGATTCGGAGTAATGGCTGTCGTCATCATTCCGTAAAAACTGAATTTTAAGAAAGTGATGAACATGAAGAAGATATACCAAAAGAACTTGCTTGCTTTCCATTCGAAACCGATCATGGCATATACTATAACACCGTACACAATAGTTTGAATCACGACATAAGGGACTTCTACCATGACCTGAAAGGCAGAACAAATTTTTAGACAAAGTACTACCACATTTTACATGTTTTCATGGTTCGATAAATCATTTTGGCTAAATGCATCACTGTTACCTGAACTTGTCCCAAAAAATCTAATGCCCCATAAACTTTCAAAGTGACCCCGTAACCTCCTCAACTTTCAAAGCGCATCAGTTTACTCCCTAAAAGCCATGTGTCACCTTCTGATTGGTCAAAGATGTCATTTTTCTAACTTTTCATCTCTAATCAGAAGCTGACACATAGCAAAATGGTGCAATTATTGAATGTTGAGGTAGCTACGGTACGGTCACTTTGAAAGTTCAGGGAGCAGTAGATTTTTTGGAATAAGTTCGGGTATCTACTGATGCATTTGACCAGTTATTTTCACCTGTCCAAAGGCATATGGCAACGCGGAATACATTCCAGCTGCTCTTTCTCTATAAAACACCGTTCTCTCGATTGCTACTACTGGCTGCACCGCTATAGCGTTCTGAATACCGATAAAAAGAAGAGCAACGTACATGGAACCTATTGCATTGAAAATGTCTTGTTCTCTTGTTCTGCAATTCATAAACAAGCCACGAAACTTAGAAAATCAAGGAAGTTCTATTTTAGCCTTTTTAGATAGGGTTGTACTTTTTTGTACCTTTTACTGCCGAGATCCCAGAATATCGTTCCAAACATCAAAGCTATAACTGTTGCAAAGAAGAGTTTCACTGCAGTATATGGTGGATTTCTCCAATATGACCAATGTTGCTTCCATAAACAAGCCATGCATTGGGTCAGGAAAGATTGTGAGTATTGATTAGGGAAGTATATATCCTTTGAACCTGGTTGAGGTGTGCTTAATTCTTCGATCATGGCCTCGTTTTTCCTGAACGGTTCACATCAATAGCTTATTTTAACATGAAAACAGAAAAAACTGATATAAATACAAGAAGATGATTTGCTAGAGGCCTGTATAAATCGGAACTCTTGTATATATCGGCATAATTAATTCCAAGAGATGCTTCCTGTCCTTCAGAAGTAATCTCTAGCATCCAAGTTGCTGGATTGTAACCATCCTTGATCTTAGGAACTCCTTCAATATCCTTCACGAAATTCCGAAGTAGATATTGTAGGACAAACACGAAAGATTTAAAATAATTTCACATATCATGCAGCTGAAAAGCTAACCTCAAAATACTTGATGAGATTGTATGATTGTTGGCCTATAGGGCCAACGAAAATCTCTTCACCTCCTCTTTGCAGTAAAATTAACTGTGACGTAATTAAAAAAAATTTGCTTCAGTATTGCGACTATCGCCTAAGAGAGAATTAACAAGGATATGCAATGTTCCCCATGTCTCACCTCGTCAAACGAATCAAATATGTCGATGCTTGGTTGGTGTATTGTGCACACCACAGTTCGTCCGGTATCGACTGTATTTCTTACCGTTCTCATGACAATTGCGGCTGCTCTAGCATCAAGGCCAGAGGTCGGCTCGTCCATGAAAATTATGGATGGGTTTGCAACAAGCTCAACAGCGATTGTCAGCCTCTTGCGCTGCTCAGTTGAAAGGCCATCTACACCGGGCAATCCCACGAGTCCTCCTCTTAAAGACGTCAGCTCCACAAGCTCCATTACCTCCTCAATGAACATCTGCAATTCATCAATCATTCTTGCTTTTAGTGATCTAGCACATGAATATACCGACAAATATACAGATTCTTTGGGTAAACTTCAAAAACATGCCATGTGTGACTGTTTTGCAAAAAGGTCATTCTGGAATTTTTTTTTCAAGAGGGTGTTTGTGGTTTCATAAGTTAGTAAAACAAGGATTTCCAATATAAAATTACGCTATAAATTGGGCAGTCTTGTCTATTTCGAACCGAAAGTTTGCCTCTTAGTTAATAAATACACAATAAACTTGGTAAAAAAAAATTATAATTTTTGAGAAGTACAAAATTTTTTTTTATTAAAATGAGATGACAACTTTTAATAAAATATAATGAAATGAAAATCTCCAAAAAATTTATTCAAATTTTGATGAATAATTTTTATACAATATGGTTAAATTACAGGGATGTTGAATTGATTGAAATTCCTCATGTAAAAATTACTACTTTTAATGATTTTTTTTCCTTTTTTGTCAACTTTTAGAATCACCGGCACCCTTTTGCAAAAAAAAAATTACATAAGGACCTTTTTGCAAAACAGACAAATTACGTGGCATTTTTTTAAGTTTCTCTAGATTTTTTAAAAAGGAAAAAATGTACTCAATATATACCTCTCTTGCATGAGAATCAACCTCGGGGGGTAATCGTAGCCAAGCAGAATACACCAATGACTCGTATACCGTAACAAACGGGGAGTGGATATCTGTTTGTTCACAGTATCCTGATATGCGAGAAAAGGTTTCTTGTTTCTTTGGATATCCAGATATTGAGATATTTCCGTCAATGTAACCGCCGGTTTTTCTTCCAGCCAAAACATCCATTAACGTGGTCTTTCCAGCACCGCTAACACCCATAAGAGCAGTTAGGACTCCTGGTTTGAACGCACCACTGATACCCTTAAGAAGTTCTAGACGGTCTTCACGAACACCTTGGGCTTTCATCTCCTGAAGATTATACAAAAATCAAATGTTGATATATTTAGAAACTATATGGAAATACTATTAAGATATGCATATGTTGGAATGTGGAGTATTAGAACAATGATTTAGACGTTATGACTACTTCGACCTTAATAGGCATTCACAAGTTCCATACAATTAAGTAAAGATTCAATTCATCACATCAAATTAGTAAGACTTCTCAGATCTTCATCTAAGCCTTGAAGCAAATCAGATGATTAGCAAAAGATATATACATTAGAGGAGTTACCCGTGGCATGTTTACAGCATATTTGATTTCTTTGAAAACCATTGAAAGAGGTTGGAAAGGGAGAACCATCCCATGTCTATCGTTCTTAGATGAGATTCCCGTTTGATTCACATCCTCTCTTTCTACATTGACTAAAAATGGTAAAACTTATAATACGGCAAAAAGACCAACGAAAAAAAGATGATTCGTGACTCACTGAAAGAGCTCTTTCTCGCTGTAGATAGTTCGACAAGAAGTCCAGTTCTATTAGCATTTCTCTCAGCTATGGTCTCTTTTGATATTATTGCCTGAGGCTTCCCAAAGGCTGCAATAGGTTGAATCATTAAAATATTTTCTTGCTTCAAAATAGAAACAGTGATGAACGGATACTCACGATCAAGGTATTTTAGAGCCAAGATATAAAGAAGATTGAACAGAAGAACATATCCAAACAAAGCTCCCAATCCAGTCCAATACCAATGTGCTTCAGTAAAAATTCCACGTTTCTTCATGAAAGTAACACCTAGTGGTCCAGTTGTGAAGAAAGCTGGCTGCAACATAAATTTTGGTAAATTTATATGTTTTAGGTTGTCCTAAAAAAACCCTAATCTTGATTATTTACTGTTTAAACTAGTCAAGGAAACAAGCTTACAATTCTCCATGAATCCCCAAGAAATTCGTTGACAGATATAGCATTTTGCACATACGTTAAAGGAGAGGCCCAATAACCCCAAATCCACCATTTGTTTACATCATCTGGCACAAATATAAAACTGTTACCTCTTCAGCATCACAATTCACAATTCAAGCAACACATAAAAATTAAGATATCTAAGAAAAACTTACGATAAAAATCTAATTCATTAATGTTTCCAGTTTACCTCGAGATAAGACAAACCCACCCAAAACCAGGATTCCAAGTAATGCAAATGATCCGAAAGTGTTTGCAACAATTATGTTCCTTCCAACAGCTGCTATCAAACGAAAAAGACCAGATGCCATCTGGTTTGTAATTAGGAGTAACAAGTACTGCTTGAAAAACCTGCCATCAAAGTAGTAAAAATAGTAAATGCCCCTCTCTCGAATATGAAGGAAAAGGATGATCAAGATAATTCCATTTGATTACCTCTCAATGTTTGGATCAAAACCAATAAGGTAATAAGTTATGCCCACCCATATGGCAACTTCCACACATGTGATTGGAATTTTAAGAATCCACGAGGGTAGTGCATATGCCCATGAAGGATAGAACAAAAGATCTCTTTGCTTATAGAAGACAGGGAGTTTTATAATGGTCAATGCTAGCTCTGTGAATCCATTGAACATAAGTGTAACTATGCCATAGAAAAGAGCACCAAGATAAGTTGCAGCATCTACTAATGTGTCATGATGCATCTTTGTCCTCGGAAATACCGAAATTGCAATGAGAGCCAAAATAATAATCTAAAAAAGAGAACGAGACACATCAATTTTCTTCGAAAACATATACAGAACTTGAAACTCATAAAATTGATCATCTAAAGGAAGCTTTACTCACCTGAATGATTTTAAAAATGTAGACAAAAGAATTCCTCCTCATAAGCAAAAGTTCTCTAGAAATACAAGCTTTTAGGAGCTCCTTCTTGCTAATTCCATACTTGTTTGTCGTTAGAGCAGCAGGATGAGATTTAGACTTGTCAAATGGTGTAGCAAGTTCATCCCCTAGATTTCGCCCAATTTGATATGACCAGAATGCTTCAGAAAATTCCTTGACAGAAACGAATCTATATGGCTCGTCTTTACATGTCCAATACTGCTCTTGATCTTTTATTGATGTTACCTATCACAATCCAATAACAGAACTCCATTAACAAGACCAACACAATCTAGGGTTTGTAACAATTTTTGGCCACCATAGAAATTACCTCCTGCAGGAAATCAGCGACTCCTTTCCTCTGAGGACATCTGAACCCCATGGATTCAAAGAACTCAAGAACATTTTCTCGTGGACCTTGATACACAATTTGACCTTCCGATAAAAGAATAATATCATCAAAGAGTTCAAAAGTTTCCGGTGCTGGTTGTAGAAGAGAGATGAGAGCGGTTCCATTGAGAATGTGAATTGATTGCCTCAGTGAATTCACAATCTGAAACGTTGTTGAACTGTCCAAACCAGTCGATATCTCGTCCATGAATAGTGCTCTTGCTGGTCCAACCAGCATTTCCCCTGCAACAAATCACTGCTATTCATTCACATACTCAATATACGATTAAAATTCATGAGGCATTCAATGTACAATTCCACGGCATAGTACACAAAAAATC
>CATIWQ010269019.1:0-24836 GCA_949673415.1 Euphorbia schlechtendalii | reverse complement strand
TGACGACTCTCATTAAAGAGTGGATACGGTTTGATCAACTTTAGCTTTCACTTGCATACCTTACAACTTTTCTTTGCTTTCTACTTATACTTTCTATTTCGAAGTTTATGATATGTCTATGTGTCATAATGTGTATTTCATTTGGAATCTTTTTTATTAATCAAGTTATATGCTTTTGAGTTAACTTTAAGAGTAGTTTCGGGGTTAACGAGATTATGTATAATCACTGGATCTGTGATTATAACGCTATTTAGTGAGCCAACATTTTTGGAATGGTAACTTGCTAAATATGGCTATGTGAGAGCGACCCGTACTAAGCATAGTAATATTGTTATCTAGGTTTATATAATCATCTTAATTCGTTTGCACTAGATTTAGAAAAGTCATTTCATGTGTTGCTTAGCGGTGAATAATTGAATATCTGGGTATTTAGAACTGAATCTGTTAAATTAATTTAGTGAACGTAATATCTTTGATGACCTTGCATGTTTCTTTGCTATACTTGTTCGTAGGGAATATCTATGTACTTTTTATCTTCTCTAATCTTTCATACATTTGTCTATGCATCCATCATTCTAACCCTCCAAACTAAATTACATTATTTTCTTTTGTTCCATTTCTCTTGTTGATCTTTAGAGCCGGTTCCTTCCCTATGGGATCGATATCTTTTAAAACTACATCGCAATTATATACTTGTAGTTATCATCATTTTTCTATTTGATAAGTGATATTGATAACACCTATACTTTAAAGCCAAAATCTTGTGAACAAGTTATTAAACTTATCAGTAGAAAAGTGGAGAACAAGTTTTAGCACCGTGGCCGGGGAAGCCAAGTGCGTTCTAGAGATCAAATTGTTAGAGATATGGTACATTTTCTATTTATATCTATTTAATTTCTTTCCTATATAGTATAATTTTTCAATTCTAACCTAAATGTGAAAGAATATGAAATAATCATCTTGGAGGTGATACATCATATTATTACATCTGAATTCTCAATAGATATAAGATTTCCTTCTATTTTTCCTATTCGCGTTCGAGACTTCCATTCGGCTATATATCAATGGTGCCAAAAACTTGTTCACGAAAAATATAGGTGTTGTCAGTACCTCTTATCAAATAGAAAAATTATGATAACTGCAAGTATACAGCTACAATGTAGTTTTAAAAGATATCGATCCCACAGGGAAGGGCTAGCTCTAAAGATCAACAAGGAAGATAAAATAAGGAAAATAAAATATAATAAGGTAAAGTTTTAGGAAAAAAGGCTTAGAATGAAAAATGAGTAAATATAGGTATGAAAGATTAGAGAATCTAAATATATAGATTTTTCCTACGAAATAAGGATAGCAGAGAAAGAATTGCACTTGCATTATTCACTAAACTAATCTAACAAACTCGGTTCTAAATATTCAAATGTTCAATTATTTGCTGTGGAGCAACACATGAAATGACTTTTCTAGATCTAGCGCAAACGAATTAAGACTATCATATAAACCTGGACAACATCAATACTATGCTTAGTACGGGTCGCTCTCACATAGCCACATTTAGCAAGTTACAATTCCAAAAATGTTGGCTCACTAAATAGCGTTATATCATAGATCCAGTGATTATACATGATATTGTTAACCCCAAAAATACTCTTAAAATTAACTCCAACGCATATAACTTGATTAACATGAAAGACTTAACACGAAATACGCATTGTGACACATAGACATATCATAAACTTTGATATAGAAAGTATAAGTAGAAAGCAAAGCAAAGTTATAAGATATGCAAGTGAAAGCTAAAGTTGATCAAACCGTATCCACTCTTTAATGGGAGTTGTCAATTCTCGCAATTCCTGCGTCTGCTTTGAATTTGGTCTCGGCCCATACAGAACCTCTGCTAGGATATTATTATTTATGAATATCGAACAAACGAATATTAAAGAATGAAAACTTTTATTGATAAGTGATTTGCAAGTACACTTATACAACAATCGCTCGAGAATGTAGAGAATCTAGTGATAAAACAAGAATTCAAATCACTTAAACATTTTCTTGTTAACGCTTATGAATGTAGCAAACTCTCTATCTACACACACAATATGTAACCCTATAATTGCACTCTAATACTCTCCTCTCTGGTGGTGTACTATGACCCACGAAATTGTAAGGTTTGGAGCCCTATTTATAGAGTTCAAAGGGTTACGTCTATCCAAACAAAGGGTCGTGTCCATTGGTGAATGATTCCATCTCTTCATTATAATTGGTTGAGAAGCTTTTATTTAATCCACAATGGATAGACACGTTTTCATGATTGGTTGACTCCTGATAAGTGTCTTTTCATTGGTAGTTGATGGTGGTTGATCATGCTTATCTAGCGATTGGTAGTTAAGAAGATAATACCAGAGAACCATCCAAGTCACAACCACGATATACATGTCACGATCGTGAATATTTGATTGGCAGACTTCTGATATGAAGAAGAACTAATCGTGACCATGAGCTGAGTTTTTCTTCAGAATTCTCCTTGTAACTTCACCGATCTTTGACAGCTTCAATCCTAAGCCAAATCTTTAAGTTCTATGCATCGTTTTGCACCTTTTTCACTCTTTTTTCATAGAATTCCACTTTAGATCATTTTACTCCCAAGATTTACCTAGTATCTGCATTTGCATAAAAAACAACTATATACCACGTGAAATCTTTTTATATGAAGTATAAAAATGACTTAAACTATAGTATTTAGTGTATAAAATTAATATGATATTAAGTGTAATTATACACTTATCAGACATATACTCATAATCGTGACTCTTGAGATAACAGCAACAGTGCGACAGTTATTTGGCAGTTATTCCACTAATCTCTATAAAATTGATGCACTTTTGTTCATCAATCACCCACTTCTGCAATCTAATTCTTCCTTTCCAATTGCAATCTAATCCAAATCTGAAATTCCTCTATTCTTTTCAAACTTTTCTTTCTTAAAAATGGTTAGACCAAACAAATCAAGTCTAGTTCCATCGACAAATCTTCAAGAATGGTACGAGGCTCCATTCCCGATCCATTCAAGAGAAGAGGGAGACCAATAAGAGATCGTTCAAGATGCTGAGTTCAAAAGTTCCTATACTATCCATAGGAATAGTCTCATTCATCTTGGTGTTTATGATAGAGTTATGTATTATCTAAGAATACTCAACTTTGTCATTTACTCAAACATGACTCTGGGGAACAGTGTGAACAACTGCAGGGAAATGTTGGTCACACTAGCATGGAAGAACGATAGGTAGAACTGTTTAGTCTATCGACACCATGGGAAAGAGTATAAACTAATAAGGAAGGCTCTGGATAAGTAATTGGGATTTCCGAGGGATTACTTCAACAAGATGTTACCTGGCTGGGATCCTGTTTCAACCTGAAATTGCCTGACTGGCCAAACTGAGTACAGACGTGAATCTGCCTATAGTCTGTGGATTCGTGACCCATGTTTACTCGTAGTACACTTTTACTTTAGTGGAGAGTTGTTTGGAAAGTCATCTTTTGACCTCGTCATTCCTGAAGAATTGTTTATGTTGGAAGCAATTTAGGATGGCATACCTGTTGATATATCGGGAATAATGATTGAGATGCTCATGTCTACCGCGCAGAATCCGGGATTGACAAAGTACGGTTATTGGGACAGATTGGGAGAATGCCCTATGCCAAAAAAATCTTTACTAGTGAAGATATGATTCTGGAATTAACAACGGAAGTCTTTTTTTAGCATAATTTTCTGTTAAGGTGCATTGGAGAAGAAAGAATAACCTATGATTGGAGATCATGGGATGAAAGGGTGGAAGCGGACAAACAAAGAGAGAGGGAAATTGTGCAAGATGAAGAGCGTAAAGTTTCGAACCTCCACGGAAGGTTGAATAACCTTATGGAAGGGCAGATTTCAATCCATAGGAAAATCAAAGACATTCGTACTTTGATGATTGATGTCGAGCGAGATATAAGGGAATCTTACTACAAGATTGACCAAATGATAAAATAGCTTCCCTTTGAATAAATTTCATATTTTCATTTAGATTAGGAGTTTGTACAATTTGAATTTATTTGTGTTTCATTATTTGTTTGTAATAGTGTGTTAAATATGAAATGAAAATTTGAACAACAAGATGTTGATGTTCAATTGCTATTTTCACCATGACTAATCAAGGTATAAAATAGTAAATATTTATCGTTTGTATTTAACAATGTTCATTTGTGTTTGTGTTTCCTAGTTATTTTACGTACAAGTCTAAAAATTGAAAATTTGAAGAATTAAAGAAATCGCGACTGCAACATTCAATTTACGCTCGTGACAATTTGCAGTAAACTTTCTATTTCTATCGTGAGTAAGATCACGATCGCGATAATCCTTCGCGATCGTGACACAAGCAAATTATAACTGTTATAGATCGGGATCTGACATGTGACAGATGGCTAAAACCACCATTAACGGCTAGTTTTGAGCAATAACGGCTATATTATTAATTATGACTAATTAGAGACCTCTTAAACCTCTATGAATAGGTCTAAGTTGAACCCTAGCCACCACAATCTTCAAAAGGCTTACAAATCTTTGAAATTTCTTCATCTTCAATCTTCAACATTCAACCTTTTCTTCTTAACCCTTACACTTCAAAACAATCAAGATGCCTTTGAAGAAATCTGCAAATAGAAGAGAAAGCCAAACATACCAAGAGGAGTATAATTGTCCTTTCCCTTTAAGGATAAGAGAAGAAGGCAAACACTTTCAAAAGCTTAACAAATTAGATATCACCAGGATGATATTCCTAGATTTGGTCTTCTTGGAAACATTGAGTCTCCGTAGAGAGATGGAGGTTTTTCTTTCAGCTCTTAGACTCATAAAATTTGTGGATTTGCATTTTCTAAAAAATCAAGATTGGATTCTCGAATGTCTAGTAACATTTGATTATGAGGATGTAAGGAAGAGGGTGATTCAATTTTGTAATCAAGGATGACATTACACCGTCACAAGAGAGATGATGGGTGAATGGTTCGGATTCGAGATAGTTAATTCATCGAGCATGATGGATTCTTTTCAACCAAATCGAGTTTGGGAAGAATTATCAAGAGAGTCTTCGACCCAAAAAATTCTCCTAATAAACTTATTAAGGATGAGTGCATTGTTCTTCTCCACAAATACCTTTCCACTCCGGTATTTTATCGAGTAGAGAATACTAAAGTCGAAAAGAAAGACTTGTTTGTTCTTTCTTGCGCTTTGATGAAACAAAAAGCAGAATTTGTGGATATCTTATGGGATATGATGAAGAAGAATTCTACAAGCATGCGGAACAAGATTGAAGCAGCCAAAATTATCACCGCTATTATCTTGGTCCTATGTCCAACAACCAGGTGAGTATTTTTGCTATATGGATGGAACTTATTTGAAGAATACCAGACTTCTTCAAGAGAACGATGGAGTATATTCTTTCTACTCCTACTCCAACTGCACCAAGAAGCTAAACTTGGCTCATAAAGATCTTCTGTCGGACCATCTAATCCAACCATTAACCGTCGACATGGAAAAGCTCCAATGCTCGAAGTAGAAGAAGACGAAGAAGAAGAAAATGAAGCTCCGGAAGATTGGAAGGCGAGTATGCAACAAAAATTAGACAATTGCCAAGTGGAACTTGGAGTAACGAAAAGAGACATGAAGATTCTTAAGAAGAATAATAAATCGATGCTTCGAAAATTATTATCCTTCTTTTGAAAACAAAATTGTCAATTTACTCCTAGTCCCTCGGATTCTCCTTCTTAATAAAACGAGTTTTCTCTTTACTTTTCTTTTTCATATTTTTAGACTAGTTGTTTGTTTTTAGAATTTCAATTGAATAAAGTCTTCCACAATGAGGACATTGTGTTCTTTAGTGTGGGGGTATTTGTAAAAATCCTGAAAAATCCACAAAAATTACAAAATAAAAATTAAAAATTGAAAAATTTGAAAATTTGAAAATTTTTGTTATTTATATATTATCCATTCTTATACTTTATTAACATTTGTCCAAGGTTATTGTGAGTGTTAGGTAGTACAAGTTTGATGTTAGTGCAAAATTTGAGCTCATGTTATTGAGCATTATTAGCACAACATTTGGCAAGGATGAGTGGTGAGTAACATTCAAAAGCAACATTCCAAGTAAGTTTCGATATATATTTCAATGCAACATGAATTAGTACAAGTTATATAATTTTAGTTTAATGCTTCTGATAAGTTTAAGTGAAGTAATATCTAGTAGCATTCTTACTATGAGTTTTATATGCAGATCTCGAATAAGTCATATAAGTATTGAGTGTGTTTAAAGTGTTGGGAAACTATAGCCATAATACTTTGAAATTGATCAATAAAGGATGAGGGTATTAAGAGTGAAAATATCAAAAGAAAGAGAGGATAACCAATGAGTTATGCAAGAGGTGAGGAATGGTATGGAGCAGAAATTGCAACCATTCAATGAGTGAAAAAAAGAAAAATAGCATAGTATGAAAAATGGGTGTAAAGTACTAAGTACTTCAAAAAACATATACTTAAAAGAAAAAAAATGAGAGAGTGGTACGGAGCATGAACTACAACCATTGAAAAAAGGGGAGAGTGGTATGGAGAATAAAATGCAACCACTAAGATTGTTTTAGCATCCTAGGTTACCTAATAACACCTTGAGAGAAATTATTCAAAGTGTGCTCCCTTTGTCCTTTATACTTTATACATGCTTAAGAGAAGGAAATATTCAAGTATGCATATAACGCTTATATGAAGATGCGATTAGGTTAAACCTCCATTAAGAGCAAAGGTATGCAACTGAACTATATAAATTGCACATTACTAATATGTGGGAAATTTTGGACTTCTACTTGAATCTTATGCAACGTGGGAATGTGGTACTCACTGCAACAATAGTCTTTCGCCAAATGAGGTACGAACTTGAATACTATTTTATACACTTCTGTTGAACTTACCTTGAGGACAAGGCAAAAGTTAAGTGTGGGGGTGTGATAAGTTTATAATTACACTTATTATTATGATAATGTTACACATTAAACACTATAGTTTAAGTCATTTTTATACTTCATATAAAAGATTTCACGTGGTATGTAGTTATTTTTTATGCAAATGTAGGTACTAGGTAAATCTTGGAAGTAAAATGATTAATGTTAGAAATCTATGAAAAAAAAGAGTGAAAAAGGTGCAAAAAGATGCGTGGAACATAAGGATTTGGCTTAGGATCGAAGCTGTCAAATATTGGTAAAGTTACAAGAAGGATTCTAAATAAAAACACAATTCACGGTCACGACAACCATTCACAGTCGTGACTTAGTATTCTTCAGAATAGAAAGATGCCACCAAGTATTCACGGTCGTGACATGTACTTTGCGGTCACGACTTTGATGGTTTTTTGGTTAACTCTTCTCAACTACCAATTGCCAGATAATAACGATCAGCCGCCATCAACTACCAAATGAAAAGACACCTTTTAGAAGTCAACCAATCATCAAAAGGTGCCTTTCCATTGTGGATAAGGATAAAGCTTCTCATCCAATCACAATGAAGTGATGCAATTTTTCGCCAATGGATACAACTCTTCGTTTGGATAGACGCAACCCTTCATACTCTATAAATAGGGCTCAAAACTCACTAATTTTGTGACACAAGTGGTGGATAAAGTGGTGCATGGCACGGTACACGTGTGTGCATTGATAGAGAATAAAAATATCTAGAATTTGCTACGTTCATAAGTGTTAGCGAGAAAATGTACAAGTGATTCGAACCCTATTTTGATCACTATATTTCTCTACATATTTAAGCGATTGTTGTATAAGTGTAATTGCAAATCACTTATCAATAAAAGTTTTCGTTCTTTAATATTCATTTATTCGAGATTCACAAAGAATAGCATCCTAGCGGAGGTTCTGTACGAGTCGAGACCGAATTCAAAGTAGACGTAGGAATTGCGGGAATTGATGACTCCCATTAAAGAGTGGATACTGTTTGATCAACTTTAGCTTTCAGTTGTATACCTTACAACTTTTCTTTGCTTTCTACGTATACTTTCCATTTCGAAGTTTATGATATGTCTATGTGTCATAATGTGTATTTCTTGTTGAGTCTTTTATATTAATCAAGTTATATGCTTTTGAGTTAACTTTAAGAGTAGTTTTAGGGTTAAAGAGATTGTGTATAATCACTAGATTTGTGATTATAACGTTGTTTAGTGAGCCAACATTTTTGGAATGGTAACTTGCTAAATAGGGCTATGTGCGAGCTACCCGTACTAAGCATAGTAATATTGTTATCTAGGTTTATATAATTGTCTTAATTAGTTTGTACTAGATTTAGAAAAGTCATTTCATGTGTTGCTCTGCGGTGAATAATTAAATATCTATGTGTTTAGAACCGAATCTGTTAAATTAATCTAGTGAACGTAATATATTTGATGACCTTGCTCAAAGCCAAAATCTTGTGAACAAGTTATTAAACTTATCAGTAGAAAAGTGGCGAATAATCCAATAGATGTAGAACTTGTAGTAGGAACATATTGTAATTTTAGCTCAGGAAATGTTTTATGTACTGACTAAGTCATTTTTTATATTAATAATAATACAAGTTCCTACCTCAAGTTAAGATCTTCTTAACTTTTTATGCTGTGTATGTTTTCTGCTATGCATCTAACCATGTGATACAGGAAAACATACAAGAGACCAAAACCTTTGAAGATAAGCTGAAGTAAGATGAAGTCCCAAATCAAAGAAGATTTCCTCAAAGTATAGGGGAGCTGAGCCACTTGTAGAAGACTCACTCAGTATGGGGGAGCTCAAGCTGATTAAGTAAAGTCACTCAGCACAAGGGGATTCTTACAACACTTTTAGGTATTCTGTAATCTCTGAACTATTTATTCAATTAATTTCTTCTACTACCTGGTTTGCTATCTGTCCAAAATTGGGGAGATTGTAGATACCAAGTTAATAGTACTTCACAGTATTGAGTAGTTTTGGAAATAGCAAACTGACTAGGATAGTGAAATTAATTAAATGCTAAGTAGACTCTTAATTAATGAAGCTGATTTGAGTTTATTCAAGGGAGATTAACTCAGTGTGTTGAATGATTAATTAAGTTATAACTTAGAGTAAGAAAAGCTGAGTATTACATAGTTTAGAATTACTTCACTCAGCTTATGCTGAGTCTCTGCTTTTATTTAATTAAAAGCATGTTTTATCTGACACGTAGAGATGTAATGACACATGTGCTACTAACATTGTCTATGACGGAACAGAATATTCTTTTAGTGCTTTTTAGGATAAAAGGCTCTGAAATTAAGAAAGATTCATGTGGTCCTCACAACGTAAAAAATGTTAGTACGGTTGTCAGAGATTTCCTGCTACAGTCCAAGTAAAAGGAATTTCTGTTATGTTCCGCGTCTCAAGTGTCTCCGCGCGATTCTGCCAACATCAGCAAGATCATCCAATGGAAAGACTCCACGTTGCAATTTAGCGCACCTCTCTCAGATCTAGATTGCTTGAAGACAAATTAGAATTTATCAATGGAATTTTATCATGCCTCAATGTTCAAATTCCTATCTCTAAACGTCCTGGAATTTGTCTGCGACGGGAAGATTCGAAAGATTAAAGAGATGAGAAATTGAAGTACAGCGATCTCTTAAACTTTACAATGGCTACTTCTCAGAGCTTCAAAGTATAAATAGAAGATAGGAGCAGATGTTCAAACTTGGTGAATCATCTCAAATTTCTTAAGAGCTAAAACGCTGCGCAAATCACTCTAGCTTTCAAAAGAAATTCCATCGCAAGCAATCAAGCAAACATCAATCATCTTATCTATTTGTAATAGAGAGAAATAGCTTAGATTAACATTGTAAGGATTCAACGTTCCTATAAGTTGAATTTAGTTTGTATTTCTATATTATTCTAAGTGTCAATTTGGGCAGGGTACCCAAACTGAGTTGAGAGGTAGTTAGAAAGGAAGGTACCTTCTGTAATCGTGTCTACCCACTGTAAAGGCTTCTCCGCCTATTGAAAGAATGAATCACTAGTGGATTAATGCTCGAAGACAGTATCCGGGGACTGGAGGTAAGCTAGGGGCCGAACTAGTATAAAATCTCAAGTGTTAACGTTCTAACTCTAAGCATTCAGCCTCATAAGTGAATTGCTCATTCATCTCTCTCTTACTATCATTCTCGCTTGTTATCTGATCTGTGCTGTGTAAGTTTTACTCAGCTAATGATCGAAGATAAATTGTGCCAACAAAGCTGAGCAGTTTAGAAGTTTTTATATCGCACTCAGCATGCATATAAAAATTGAACTTTGAGAAAGATTTTTGAGAAACTAAAAGTAACCAAGATAGCGCATTCACTCCCCCTCTGCTGTTGTTTATAGCCTGTTTACAGACCAACAATTCTCATCAAATTTGATTCGCCATACTAATTAGCTCTCTAAGAATGTTGAATCGCTCCTTTTCTAATGGCTTTGTGAAAATATCAACATGCTGCTCCTTTGAAGGAACATACTCCAATTTGATATCTCCACTAAGCACATGATCCCT
Organism: Euphorbia schlechtendalii; assembly: GCA_949673415.1. Classification (NCBI taxonomy): domain Eukaryota; kingdom Viridiplantae; phylum Streptophyta; class Magnoliopsida; order Malpighiales; family Euphorbiaceae; genus Euphorbia; species Euphorbia schlechtendalii. Next base: position 14,251 of record CATIWQ010269019.1, on the reverse strand, counting down.
TATAAAGTGATGTCTTATATTGACATGCTTCATCCTGCCATGTTGAACTGGATTATTGGATAGGTCAATTGCGCTCTTGTTATCACACATAACTTCTAGACATTTAGACTTTATACCATAATCCTCCTCTTACTGCTTGATCCATAGAAGTTGTGCTACACAACTTCCTGTTGCCATGTACTCAGCTTCTGTAGTACTCAATGAAACAGAAGTTTGCTTCTTACTGTATCAAGAGACAAGACATTCTCCAAGGAAATGGCATCCTCCAATGGTGCTTTTCCTATCGAGCTTGTACCTTCCATAATTTGCATCTGCATACCCTCTTGGAGTAAAATCTAAGCTATTTGGATACCACAGACTTGCATCAATAGAACCTTGCAAATACCAGAGAATTCTCTCAATAGTTGGTAAGTGAGATTCTATGGGGTCAGCTTGATAACGCGCACAATAGCAAACAGAGTATTGAATATCAGGCCTATTAGTAGTTAAGTAAAGAAGAGAACCGATGATACCATAGTAGAACTTATTGTCTATAGGCTTACCAGCTTCATCCTTACTCAAGATTATGTTAGTGGTAATGGGAGTGGACATTGGTATCGAATTCTCCATGTCAAACTTCTTTGGTATACTTTGCTTGGCTAATGAAAATTCTATCTTCATTTTGCTTAATTTGTAGTCCAAGGAAAAAGTTGAGATCTCCCACGATTGACATTTCAAACTCGTTCTTCATTTATTTGCTAAATTCCTTGCAAAGCCTTTCATCAGTTGCTCCAAATATGATATCATCAACATATATTTGGACAAGCAACACATCATCTTTTCTTCGCTTGATGAATAGAGCTGTATCTGTTTTGCCTCTTTCATAGCCTTTGTTGAGTAGGAAGTTGGTCAACCTCTCATACTAAGCATGGGGTGCTTGCTTCAAACCATACAGAGCTTTCTTCAATTTGTAAACATGCTCTAGATTCTTTACATCTTCAAAGCCTGGGGGCTGGTGCATATAAACTTCCTCTTAAATGAAACCATTTCTCTTGACATCCATTTAAAATAGCTTGAAGTTCATATGGAATGTAAAAGTACATAGATTCTTAATTGCTTCAAGGTAGGCTACAGGTGCTTAGGTCTCATCATAATCAATCTCTTCTTGTTGATTGTAGCCTTGAGCAACAAGTCTGGACTTATTCTTACAACAATGCCATCTTCATCAAGCTTATTCTTGAAAGACCATTTTGTGTTGATGATTGACTTACCTTTGGGCTTAGGAACTAGATCCCAAACATCATTGCGCTTGAATTGATCATATTCCTCTTGTATCATGATCATCCAATAGTTATCTCATTCTATATCTTCAAACTTTTTGGGTTCAATCAATGGGATGAAAGCTGGATGGCTCATCATCCTATTGAGATAACCTCATGTCATGATTGGATTATGAACATCATCAACAACGCTCTCAATTGGGTGATTGCGATGTGTTCTAATCTCTCTTGGAAGACTTGAATCTAGAACTAGATTCTTAGCACTAGGTTGTTGAGGCTGAGCTTGATCTTCCTCTTCATTGAAGTTGATTGAAAGATCTTCATCAACTTTAACTTCCTCAGTTTTTGGCTCTTGTGCTGGGTTGGGAAGCACATGGAGTGGCATGCTGAGTTGATTTTCTACTTAGAACACTCTTTCTTCATTATCAGAGGGACATCTATCTGCATTATTAGTTTCATCAAAATCTACATGCATAGACTCTTCCAAAAGACTGATTCTCTTGATATACATTTCATATGCCCTACTATTAGTTGAGTAACCCAAAAAGATACCTTCATCATCCTTCGAATCAAACATACCTAGTTGCTCCTTGGTATTTAAAATAAAACACCTATAGCCAAAGGATCTGAGGTGACCAATCTTAGGCTTGCACCCTCGTCAAAGCTCATAAGGTGTGAATTGAAACTCGATTAAGGATATAACAAGCTGTGTTAATAGCTTCTCCTCAAAAGTACTTTGGTAGATTTTTATTACTCAGCATGGATCAAGCAATCTCAACTAAGGTATTATTCTTCCTTTCTACAACCCCATTTTGTTGAGGCATATGAAGAGTATAATTGTGGTTAATTCCATGTGTTGAACATAATTCTTCAAAATTGAAATTCTAGGATTCACATCCATGATTGCTCTAGATTCTACAGATTTTAATTCCTAGTTCATTCATTATCTGGTTACTGAGTTTGACGAAAGACTCTAAAGTTTCATCTTTACTATTTGTTCACCACTTTTCTACTAATAAGTTTAATAACTTGTTCACACAATTTTAGCTTTAAAGTATAGGTGTTGTCAATAGCACTTATCAAATAGAAAGATGATGATAACTGCAAGTATACAGTTGTGATGTAGTTTTAAAAGATATCGAACACCACAGGGAAGGAACCAGTTCTAAAGACCAACTAGAGCAACGGAACAAAGAGAATAAAAGAGATAATTTTAATTTTGATGGGTTGGTTGGGATATAATGGTAAATAAATAGATAAATGTAAAAATAGATTAGAGTAGAAGAAAACGATATAGATTATCCCTATGATTAAGTATAGTAAAGAAAACATGCAAAATCATCAAAGATATTACGTACACCAGACTACTTTAACAGATTCGGTTCTAGACACTTAGATATTCAATTATTCACTGCATAGCAACACATGAAATGACTTTTCTAAGTCTAACGCAAACAAATTAAGACGATTATATAAACCTGGATAACAATAATACTATACTTAGTACGGGTAGCTCTCACATAGCCATATTTAGCAAGTTACCATTCCAAAAATGTTTTCTCACTAAACAGCATTATAATCACGTATCTGATCTTGTTAACCCCAAAATCACTCTTAAAGTTAAATCGAAAGCATATAACTTGGTTAATATAAAAGACTCAACACGAAATACACAATATGACACATAGACATATCATAAACTTCAAAATAGAAAGTATAAGTAGAAAACAAAGCAAAGTTGTAAGGTATACAAGTGAAAGCTAAAGTTGATCAAACCATATCCACTCTTTAATGGGAGTCGTCGATTCCCGCAATTCCTACGTCTGCTTTGAATTTGGTCTCGGCCCTTACAGATTCTCCGCTAGGATGCTATTCTTTGTGAATATTGAATAAATGAATATTGAAGAACAAAAACTTTTATTGATAAGCGATTTGCAATTACACTTATACAACAATCGCTCGAATATGTAGAGAAATCTAATGTTCGAAATAAGGTTCGAATCACTTATGCATTTTCTCTCTAACTTAGAACAAAGAGAAATCTACATGATTTTCTCTCTAAAACTAAGTATGCAAGTACCACATACCACACTTATAATCCCATACACCATGCCGCACATGAAATTGGTGGGTCTTGAACCCTATTTATAGAGTATGAAGGGTTGCGTCTATCCAAATGAAGAGTCGTGTCCATTAGCGAAGAGTTGCATCACATCATTTTGAATGGATGCAAAGATTCATCCTCATCCATAATGGAAAGGCACCTTTTCATGATTGGTTGACTTCCAAAAGGTGTCTTTTCGGTTGGTAGTTGATGGCGGTTGATCATTGTTATCGAGTGGTTGGTAGTTGATAAGAGATAACCATTAATCGTCACAAGTTGTGACCATGAATCTTATGTCATGATCATGAACATTGATTGCCAGTTTTTTGTTTATGAAGAGTGACAAGTCACGATAATGAATAGATGTCACGATTGTGAAATGTTGTTTCTTCATTATTCTTCTTTGCAACTTTACCGATCTTTTACAACTTCGATCCTAAGCCAAATCTTTGTGTTCCACACATCTTGTTGCACCTTTTTCACTCTTTTTCCATAGAATTCCACTTTTGATCATTTTACTCCCAAGATTTACCTAGTTTCTGCATTTGCATAAAAAACAACTACATACCGCGTAAAATCTTTTATATGAAGTATAAAATGACTTAAACCATAGTGTTTTATGATTGAAAATATCATGATTATAAGTGTAAATATAAACTTATTACATCCCCACACTTAACTTTTGCCTTGTCCTCAAGGTAAACAACAGAAGTGTAATGAATAGTATTCAAGTTCGTACCTTATTTGGCGAAAGACTGTTGTAGTGAGTATCACATTCCACGTTGCATAAGATTCAAGTAAAGTCTTTGAAATTTCCCACAAATTAGTAATGTGCAATTTATATAGTTTAGTTGCATACCTTTGCTCTTAATGGAGGTTCAACCAAATCGTGTCTTCATATAAGTGTTATATGTATACTCGAATATTACCTTCTCTCAAGTATAGTATAAAGGACAAAAGGACCACACTTTGGAAAGTTTGATCTCAAGGCAGTTTTAGGTAACCTATAATGCTAAAAATACTCTTAATGGTTACATTTTATGCTCCATACCACTCTCCCCTTTTTTTAGTGGTTGCATTTTATGCTCCATACCACTTTCTCTCATTTTTTTTCTTTTAAGCATATGTTTTTGAAGTACTTTGTACTTTGCACCCATTTTTCATGCTATGCAACTTTTCTTTTATCACTCAATGAATGGTTGCAGTTTCTGCTCCATACCATTCCTCACCTTTTGCATAACTCATTGATTATTCTCTCTTTCTTTTGATTGTTCACTCTTAATACCCTCATCCTTTATTGATTATTTTCAAAGTATTATGGCTATAGTTTCCCAACTCTTTAAACACACTCAATACTTATAGGACGTATTCGAGAATAGCATATAAAACTCATAGTAAGAACACTACTAGATATTACTCCACTTAAACTTATCGGTAGCATTTAACTAAAACTATATAGCTTATACTAATTCATGTTGCATAGAAATATATATCGAAACTTACTTAGAATGTTGCTTTTGAATGTTACTCACCACTCATCCTTACCAAATTGATAAATGTTGTGCTAAAAACGCTCACATTTTCAACCATGTGGTATATTTGAAACTTTTTGTTCGAAATATGCACTAACATCAAACTTGTAATACCTAACACTCACAATAACCTTGGACAATATGTTAGTATAATATAGGTATGGATAATGTATAAATAACAATAAATCAAGAAAAATTTTCAATTTCTTTGGTTTTTAATTTTATTTAATTTTTTTTTATTTTTGGGATTTTACAACTACCCCCCCATACTAAAGAACACAAAGTCCTCATTGTGGAAGACTTTATTCAATTGAAAATCTAAACTAAACTAAACACACACAAATGAAAATAAAATAAAAGAAAGAAATTAAACCTGTTTTCAATCATCTGAACTTGAATCTGGAGGACTTGGCGAGATATCAAAATTCTTCATTCTGAAATATGTATTCAACTTGCGGTTCAAAGAAATATTGGATTTCGTTAGTTGATGAACATCTTGTTGTATGGAGGCAATGTCTAGGCATGCTTGATCGACTTCTTTGATGAATTTTCCTCTCCAAGTATCATTGTTACTTCCGGAGGCTTGTCATGTGTCACTACTTCCGATTTGAACTTCTTCAACATCTTCATCTTGTTGGTTTTCTCGAGAAGTAGATTCTTGTATCGGTCTTACCTTCCTTACCCTTACTCCATATGGCAGAAACGTAAATTTTTCATCTTTGTCCTTAAATAAGCCCGCTCTTTTCATATATATTCCTCCCATAAAGTTAAATATCTCTTGAGGACTATATTGATATGGTAGTTGATTCTTCGCACCCAAAATAATTCCGCAAATCGTATTTGCAACTCCAACTCTAGCCTTTTTATGTGTAATCAGACTAGTGATGGACTCCAAAATATAAATTGGAAACTTTGGCCATAATTGCGAAACTATGCACTCCAATATTACCAAGTCTTTTATCGACACTTTAGTCATTTCGTGTCGGAAGAAAAGACTTTGAGAAATAAACTTGTGAAAGTAGAGAAGGCTATTACTTCGAATGTTTTTGTTGGACGGGTTTTTGACATCGTATCGATCCAATCCCGTTTACTCTATCCAAACATCTATTAAATCATAATCTTCATCCTTTTCAATCTCTTCATACATTCCTCCAATACCGAACCATTTGATTAAATCCATCAAAGTGAACTCATATTCTTATGCTCCATTCCTAATTTTCCTCTTCAAAAAGTTCCCATCTTCCACAATAGTAACCAAGAATTCGAGGACCCATTCCTTGATAAAAGGAAAATGCATATTCACACATGTTTCCAATCTAAACAGCAAAAAATACTCCTCCACTTCCGCATGAATCCCAGCATCAATAGTAAAAGTAGGATCGTAGAAAAGCGTACCGTTAAAATCGAAGTTCTTGATTCTCAAGTATCTTTCAACTTCTTCTTCACTATAGATTGGAAAGGGGCATCCATACTTATTTTTGTTGGTTGACCAACTTCTTCTTCCCTTTGGTTGCTGTAGACTTCTTAGGAGCCAATGAATTCAAGAAATAAAGAATTGTGTTTGATTTGGAAAATAGAGAAAATTTGATTTTGCAAAGGATTGAGTTTGTGAAAAAGAGTTATTGTGAAAGCAAACAAGGAAAAGTGGTTATTTATATAGAAAATAGGGTATTAATTGTTTTTCCAATAGATATATATCAAATATAACCATTAAAATATAGCTGTTACAGCAATAACTGCTGTAAAAATCGCACTGGTCGTGATCGCGAAAGACAGTCGCAATCGTGACTTTCTCCAAACAAAAACAGAATGTTTTAACAACTTAACTTACGAGCACGATAACAGGTCACGAGCGCGAAATGTTAAAATCCAAAAATTTTGTTCTTTTCTTTTATTTTAAAACAACACTAACTTAAAATACACACAAATCATTTTCTGCTCTTACCAAATCCTTCTATTTCTGATTCGAAAGACGCCAAACTTTCTCCCGAACTACGTGTACTTATCATGCACACGCTAGAAAGAAAACTCAATGAATAAGTAAGAAAAATATGTTGATAACAAAATATAAACACTTAAAACTAAAAACAAAAATAAAAATAAAAATAAATAATCTATTGACAACTAAATATAATTGCCCGTTCTCCGATAATTCAATCTCTAGAACGCACTTGCCTTACCCGGCAACGATGCCAAAAACTTATTCGCCACTTTTTTACGGATAAGTTTAACAACTTGTTTGCACGATTTTGGCTCTAAAGAACAGGTATTGTCAATACAACTTATCAAATAGAAAAATGATGATAACTGCAAGTATACATTTGCGATGTAGTTTTAAAAGATATCGAACCCACAAGGAAGGAACCAGTTCTAAAGACCAACTAGAGTAACGAAATAAAGAAAATAAAATAGATAATTTTATTTTTGATGGGTTGGTTGGGATATAATGGTAAATAAATAGATAAATGTATAAATAGATTAGAGTAGAAGAAAACAGTATAGATTATCCCTACGAACAAGTATAGCAAAGAAAACATGCAAAATCATCAAAGATATTACGTACACTAGACTACTTTAATAGATTCGGTTCTAGACACTCAGATATTCAATTATTCACCACAGAGCAACACATGAAATGACTTTTCTAAGTCCAGCGCAAATGAATTAAGATGATTATATAAACCTGGATAACAATAATACTGTGCTTAGTACGGGTCGCTCTCACATAGCCATATTTAGCAAGTTACCATTCCAAAAATGTTGGCTCACTAAACAGTGTTATAATCACAGATCTAGTGAATATACACAATCTTGTTAAACTCGAAATCACTCTTAAAGTTAACTCAAAATCATATAACTTTATTAATATAAAAGACTCAACACGAAATATACAATATGACACATAGACATATCATAATCTTTGAAATAGAAAGTATAAGTAGAAAACAAAGCAAAGTTGTAAGGTATACAAGTGAAAGCTAAAGTTAATCAAACCGTGTCAACTGTTTAATGGAAAGTCATCAATTCCCGCAATTCCTACGTCTGCTTTGAATTTGGTCTCAGCCCGTACAGAACCTCCGCTAGGATGCTATTCTTTGTGAATATTGAATAAATGAATATTGAAGAACAAAAACTTTTATTGATAGGTGATTTTCAATTACACTTATACATCAATTGCTCGAATATGTAGAGAAAATTAGTGATAGAAATAAGGTTCGAATCACTTATACATTTTCTTGCTAACTTAGAACGAAGTGAAATCTGCACAATTTTCTCTCTAAAACTAAGTATGCATGTACCACATACCACGCTTATAATCCCATACACCATGCCCCCCACGAAATTGGTGGGCCCTGAACCCTATTTATAGAGTATGAAAGGTTGTGTCTATCTAAACGAAGAGTCTTGTCCATTGGCGAAGAGTTGCATCACTTCATTTTGATTGGATGCAAAGATTCATCCTCATCCATAATGGAAAGGCACGTCTTCATGATTGGTTAACATCTAAAAGGTATCTTTTCGGTTGGTAGTTGATGGCGGTTAATCGTTGTTATCTGGCGGTTGGTAGTTGATAAGAGATAACCATTAGTCATCACAAGTCACGACCACGAATCTTATGTTGTGATCGTGAACATTGATTGGCAGTTTTCTATTTATGAAGAGTGACAAGTCACGATCGTGAATAGATGTCACGATCGTGAAATGCTATTTCTTCATGACTCTTCTTTGCAACTTTGCCAATCTTTGACAACTTTGATCCTAAGCCAAATCTTTGTGTTCCATGCATCTTTCTGCACCTTTTTCACTCTTTTCCATAGAATTCCACTTTTGATCATTTTACTCCCAAGATATACCTAGTTTCTGCATTTGCATAAAAAATAACTACATACAACATGAAATCTTTTATATGAAGTATAAAATGACTTAAACCATAGTGTTTTGTGATTGAATATATCATGATTATAAGTGTAAATATACACTTATCACTACTCAACAAGACTACCCATCTGAACCTTATGAAGTCATCCACAACATCTAAGGAAAATCTCTTTCTACCCATGCTCATAGGTTGAATAGGACCAAAAAGGTCTAGGTGTAGCAGTTCCAACGGTCTCTTAGTTACTATGTTTTTAATTAATCTAAATGACTTTTTAGCATGCTTACCAAGTTGACAAGGGCAAAGCCTATCTTTCTCGAAGCTGATACTAGGTAAACCCACAACTAATTACTTTTAGGCTAATTTGGACATAATGTTCATATTTATATGACCCAACATTCTACGCCGAAGCCACAAACTATCCTCCTTAGATACGAAATAAACGTTAGTGGCACCAGGGGATAAATTAATCATATACACATTATTACTTATATGAGTAAAGAGTATATAAGAATCAGTCTTACAGTTAATAAATGAGCAACTTACTAAGTCAAACTTAACTTTTTTTCCTTTTTCACAAAGTTGAGCTACGCTAAGCAAGTTGAACTTAAGTTCTTTGACCAGAGATACCTCTTTGATCGTAGGAAAAACACCAATTGTGCTGCTTCTAATAATCTTGCCTTTTTAGTTATCTCCAAAGTTGACACTCCCTTTCCTTTTGCACTCCAATGAGATAAATTGAGTTTCATCTCCTATCATGTACCTCGAGCAACCGCTATCCAAATACCACATTCTAGTATCATCAGCGAATCTCAGGCTCACATGTAAAATAGTTATGCATGAGCTAGGTCCTCCTTTATTAGTAGTGCTTAAATTACTGTAGTCTTATTCATTATAATAACCATTTTTATACCTGCACAAAATAGTTGTGCTTCCAGCCTTCCCACAAAATTCAAATGCAACTTTTGGTTTAGGCTAACTCACTTTACTCTTTGGAGAAGATTTCTTCACCTTTTTAGAGTTGCGAGTTTGGTTACTCGGAGCTAAACTGTTGGCTAGAGGAGGAACCCATTCTTTCTTAAAAGCTACTAGCTCAGCAGTCAACTCATCTAATTTCATATTGTGATTGCTGTAATTCCCCTCATGATACTCAGCTTTTCTTGAAGAAAGCGGATATCAATGGATAAGGAATTAATGATGTCTTCCAGATCCTCACTTCTCCTCACTAGCTCCTTGATTTTGTTTATTAATTTATTGGTTGATTTCATTAAATTAAAGAGTACATACTCGTCTATTGATAAAGGGATTTTAGAATTTACCTTAGCTTGGGTGTTTTTTCCCTTTGTTCTTATCAACATTTGAGTTCGTAGTGGAATGGTTGCCATTTGAGGCTGATGTTGAGCTCCCGCCCCTATCTCTGTTAATCGCCATCAAGTAGAGGTTGGCAAAACCATTTGCTTCTTCATCAAATGATGAAGATTCGTCAGAGTCGCTCCATGTGGTAGCAAGTTCCTCATTTTTTTGCCCAAACTTCTTCTAGAATCTTTCCTTCTTTGATTTAGGACAGGAAGATTGGATGTGACTTTTTTCTCCACATCCAAAGCACTTGATGTCTTTGTTATACTCTTCCTTTTATCTTTCCTTAACTACTCTTCTCTATTGAGTTGGCTTGTTCTTTCTGGGATACTTCTTTTTATTGAATTTCCCGCCTTTCTTCATGAAGCACTTGAATTTTCTAGTTAGAAGTGCCATTTGGTCATCCGAGTCATTTTTTGTACTTTCTTCGGATGAGTCAACCTTGAGGATAATTGCTCTAGCCTACTTTCTTGCCTTTGTCTACTTGGAGTCATCATTATATTTTCTCAGGGATATTTCTTGAGTCAACAAGGTGCCTATTAACTCATCATAGCTATAGGTCTTCAAACCATGAGCCTCCTCGACCGTACTCTTCTTTGTGTCCCACTCCTTGGTGAGAACTCTAAGGATCTTCTTCACCATCTCTTCTTCGGTGAAGTCTATGCCCAGTCTTTTGAGTTCATTAATGATATTCATGAACCTGGCATTCATAGATTGAATACCTTCATTAACACCCATCTGGAATAGCTCGTACTCTCGGATCATCAAGTTGATCTTAGACTCCTTTACTTTGTCAGTCCCTTCGTAGGTGACTTCCAACTTCCTCCAAATCTCATATGCTATCTCACACCCTGAGACCTTGTTAAATTTTGACAACTTTAACAAACAATGTAAGTAGTTGATTGTTGCCACATTCTCCTTAAGGAGCCTTAGGTAAGCATCATCGTAATCCTCAAGGTAAACCGGAACACGTTCCCCATTCCTAACAATTGTAGGAATTTTGGGTCCTAACTCAATAGCCAGCCATGCTTACATGCTTTGTGATTGTATAAAATTTTTCATTCTATTTTTCCAAAACATGTAATGATGGCCATTAAAGAGTGGAGGCCTGGTAATAGAAATTCCTTATTTAAGGAGTGTCGTTTGTCCCTGATCAGAAGTGTAGGAGGATTTATTAAAAGCCATCAAATATGTATCCTTAAGAAGGTTAGTTCTTATGTTGAGAAACTACTTTGATACCACTTGTTGATCTGTGCAAGCTTTAATAATCGTGTAGCATGGGTGAATGTAGATTCTTTTTAGATTTAAAAATTGATTGCCAAGTTATTTTAAATGCATGCTGAGTGCAACTTTACGACTAAAATTATAAACTACTCAGCTTTAACTGACTTAGTTTATCTTCATGCTGTGTTGAGTAAAAATTACTCAGCTCAGAATGGTTTTCAAGCTGATAATATAAATAGACAAATGATTAATGAGTGCAAGCACTGTCAAAGAAATAATAAATTGATAAGGATAGAAGAAACCTCACTTTATCCTAGTTCGACCCTTAACTTATCTCCAATCCCTGGATTCCTTTTCCAAGATTAAATCCACTTGTGTTTCTTTCCTTAAATAGGTGGAGAAGCCTTTCACAGTGGGTAGAATGAATTACATAAAGTAACTTCCTTTATAACTACCACTCAACTTAGTTTGGGTACCCTTCCCAAACTAATTCGCTCGGATATTTGAATAAAATGAAGAATAGAGGATTTCAACTTATAAAATGTTGAGTCCATCACAAAAGATTTAGGTTAGCTAGAAATCTAAGCATATATGATTTCTCTCTACAAACTAATTTGAAATGGTTGTTTGCTTTAGGATTACTTGAGGTGAAATTTCAAATGTTGTGATTATTTTAGCAGACTAAGAAATTCAAGGTGATTCACCAAGTCGTAAACTTCTGTTTCAAGCTCTATTTATAGTTGTAAAAGGACTAGAATTAGTCATTGTAAACTTCTCGTCTTGACTCTATCTTCAAAATCTCTTCTCTTCACAGCTTTTAAATTTATCCATCTGAAATAGATTTGAGGACGTTTAGAGACAATGATTTTGAATGTTGAGGTACGAGATTAATCTGTTATTCTTTATCTCGTCGATGACTCTTATATCTTCAAGCAAATCTGTTGAGAGAGGTGCGTGAGATGCAACATGGAGATTTGTAGGTGGTTGCTTTTGCTGACGTTTTCAGCGCTTTTACCTGAAAAGCATCACAAAAGAATATTATATCTTTACAAAAAAAGTTAAACACACAAGTGTTATATATAACAAGTCGGTGTCATAAGGTACTTAGTTTTCGTATAAAAACTAAGTAACGAACTACTCAGCACAAGCTGAGTTATATCGCATAAACTATGTAGTTTTAAGCAACTCGGTTTTTCCTATTCTAAACCATAACTTAATTAATTTAACACAAAACTGATTTGTTTTCCCAAAATAAACTCAAGTTAAATCTACTTAATTAAGAGTCTACTTAGTACCTAATTAATTTCACTATCTTAGTAATTTGTTATTTCCAAAACTTAAGTAATGTGAGGTACTATTAACTTGGGTTCAACAGTTACCACGTAATGGTTACTAGAGCATGGGATACACGCTTTGATGCATGCATTCTCGCTAAGGGGCACGTGTAAGCCATGCTCCGCCTTGCCGGTGGAATCTGACGAATAGACTTTTACAGTTTCACTTGTTTTCACATTTTAAGTCCGTTTGTGCGATTCGTTTTGTGAAAAAAGGAACAAAAACTTTACGTTTACCCAAAATAGTGCGAAAAACAAGACCTTTTCTAGTGACAACATGTAATTTCCGACCAAAACCGAAACCAATCATAAACCATTCGATTGTGACAAAATACTTTAGAATTGCTCCAAAAACAAGATTTTTCTATTATTTTTCATATATTCTCGTGTAATTCACCAAGAACATGAAAATGAATTCCGAAAATCAAATTTCATGAATTCCAGAAAATGTAGAAACAAAATATCACATAATCATCGCAAAAATAACACCGCTCATGATACCAATGAGGGAAAACGGAAAGTGAAACAAATTCAGATTCTAACCTTTTTCCATATGCCCAAGATCGAAGAATGCTGCATCGAATGCCAAGTCGAATCCATCTCACGATGTGTTGGAGCATGGATGTATATCCACAACTTCTGCAATGACGAAGGTCGATAATAATCGATTTGCGATATTTTCGTTGTGAGATGAAAACCCGGAGAGAGAAAATGAAAGGAAATGAAAATATGATGAAGATGAATTCTCTATTTCATATTACATGTACCATTTCATGTAAATATGAATTGAAAGTTTGATCAATTGCAATTAAATGCTTAAACTCTTAATTGTTTGCAATTAATTCCTTAAAATTCTATAAATTTTTAATTTAGTGTAAATAATTAAATTATATCGGATCTTTTGACCTGATTGACCTGCTCACGGGCGGATCGAGTGTTTCCAACAATCCCAATGAAGCTACTTGTAAACATTATAAAAAAAATTAGTTGATGATTTTAGGATTAACTAAAACAATACAATGGAATAGGAGGGAGCATGATAAGTTTGAACTTTGAAGAATGGGTTAAATATGATTTTTTGTATTCTTTTTTCCTACGTGATATGTTAAAATTACATATTTGGAGTTTGGTACATTCAATTTTCAGTTATTTGATGTTTGACTTATTTAATTTTAAAATGAATTCTTAAAAATAAATACATCGTACGTCGAATATAAAAAATTTGAATAGATTAAGCGTCAAATAAATAATTTAAATAGGATGAGCATTTAAACTACATTAAGTTATAAATTAAATTCATAAAGATAATTAATTATTAAATTATATAAAATCCAATTTTAAGACACACTAAAATTAGTCCAATAACAATCAAAATATAAGGCTTGTTTGTTAGTATGAAAATATTGTGCAAGGGAAAATTTTATGCAAGGGAAAATATTGTGTAGAAAAATAAGATATTTTCTGGTGCTTGGCTACATCATTGTAAAAATATTTTCTAATATTTGTTTACTTATATAGATAATATTTTCAAATCACAATTTATTTATACAATATCATATTTATAT
>CATIWQ010269016.1:0-10822 GCA_949673415.1 Euphorbia schlechtendalii | reverse complement strand
ATATATATATATATATATATATATAAAGTTGTAAAGGAAATTACAAATAAATTAAAAGGAAAAAAAGTATAAATTAATATAAAAGGTTAAAATGTGCAATTGTGCTGCCTTCCTCCTACATACCGCAAATTTGGTAGTACGCCAAATAAGGTTATTGAAAGAAAATGGGAGGAATTAGATCCCGTGATTTCCTGTCTCATTATTCATGCTTCTTCTCCAATGCAGAGGTCTTGAGCTCATTTTCTTTACCTTATGCTCAAATTCTTTTTCCCAAGCAAAGCCTAAGGCTCTTTTAGGATGAGTGGAATTAAAGGGAAAGGAAATAGGTGAATTTAAAATCCTGTGTTTGGGATCATGAATTTTTGTCATGGGATGGCACTAGGAAGAATCCATTTCTTGTCTGTTCCATTAAAATGCAACATCCCATCAAAATGATGGAATCTCAAAGAGAAAGTCATTGTTTCCGTTTCTCAACCTTTATTTTTAAATTATATTACAATCTGTGCCATCTTTCTGCTTCTAACACTTGTGGGTATTTATTATTTTTTTTTTTGATAATAACACTTGTGGGTATTTAAATAATTGCATTACAAATTCCTTTAAAATCCTTTCCCTTTAAAATCCCTTCCCTTCCCTTTTTCCCAAATATCATAATTTAATACTCCATTCAAATTTCATCCCTCACTTTCTTTTCCATCACCTTCCCTTTTTTAAAATTCATTAATAACTTGCTCTCAAACAGAGCCTAAAGGGTGAAACACGTTACTTCATTTATGAAAAAAGAACAAATACAATATATTTTAAAGGGTGTGGGCTATGATGATTTTATTTCTAAGAAAGTAAATTTTACTTTGCTTCTCATAACTAGTTGGTCAATTATCACATTATTAATCCATCGGTAATAAAATAGTAATGAAGATTTTATTTTTAACAAAATCATCATAGAATTTGATATCTCGAAGATGGGCTGCAGATATAGAAATGAAAATTGTGATGTATTTTCTTCTGAGAGATATACTTTCTCTCGTGCAAATTAAAAAAGAATTTTAATAAAAATCTTATAGATCATACTCTCATGTATTATTTTTTAGCAATAAGCCCTCTTAGCTTTTTAGGAAACCCGAAGATAAAACCCAGGATTTCTCATTTCTTTTTGCGTTAAATATCTTCAATAGTCAATTGAAGAATATAAATATTTAATAAATCAGTGTGGATGTGTTTTATACACTTGTAATATTTTAAAATTCAAATTCTGTCTCACTTAATTTTAATTAATCTAATAAGTAACAGAATTGGTGACATTTTTAAATAAATTTGACAATGGTCTCTTTTTTTTACCGAAGAATATATGGCATTGAAATCAATCAGGGTCAATTACAGTTCTAATTAAAGACGAACAAGAGTACCAAGTCCCCTTACTGGTCGATGAACCTCAGTCGTAGCAAGAGCATGAGCAGCACTTCGTGGAACGACAAGCGAAAACTAATTTAATATGGCTAAAAAAACTAATGAGGTTCAAATAATCATTGAAAATTAAATCTATCAGAGAAACATAAGTCAATCGATTATTTAAAGCATTCACGACATTTTGGGAATCAAATTCCAGGATGATGTTGTCGTAATTCTTGTCCTTTAGCCAACTCAGAGCCTCTCTGCAACTCATCGCCTCAGCATCAAAAGCATCACCTCCGCTTTGCATCAAACTTGATCTCGCAGCAACCACATGCCCATGAGAGTCACGTATCACTAAGCCATGTCCCAACCTATTTGTGTTCTCAAAACAGCTTGGGTCAATATTGCACTTAAACCAACCTGTTGGTGGTCTCCTCCATCTCTCAACAGCTGAACCAACCTTGGGGGAATTATCATTCGATTTACCGATCTCCACTCCGTTAAAAAACCAATTCCATGACGAAGAGCTTGATTAGAGCTTCTAAACTTGCCTTGCCAGATAAAATTGTTTCTCCTCGTCCAAAATACACGGGCCTCGTTCTCTTTGTTCCATTGGCCTAGGAGACAACCAAGCCCACCAAGCATGTACCGAGATCACATTAAGAGGCCACCATGGAAAGAATCCTTAATATCATCACACAAATGGGACATAACAACTCAACCTCCACCCTGTCAGAAATAGAAACAAATCCTTGAAACAAGGAATTACACAAAACGGGGAAGAAAATTACTAGAATCAGGTTTAGATTTATTTCATCATTTCCTGATTAGTGGCCATGTAATTAGGAGAATTTATTCCTTTCCTTGTATGTTTTTACCCCTGTATTACAAAGACATGTAACCAGCAACATGTAAGATATAGATTAAGAACTAAAAAACATTGATATTCTTTCTGAGAAAACATGGTGTCAGAGCAGGAAACATGATATGTTGCTCATCATCTACCAATCTTACTAACAATTATGTCCAAAAGTGATTCACAATCATTCACTGGATCATCAGTTCAGAAAACCTAAGCTGCCATGTCCAAAGACGGCAACTCGAAGGACCAATCAAACACCAGCCATGACGATCTGTCAACACAGATTGCAAACCTCCTAAAAAATAGCTTAAACAACCATACCCAGAAACAGACCCTTTCAGACAACCTGAACATCAATATCAAATTAAACAGCCAGAACTATGCGCTCTGGTCGAGAATGATGAAAGTGGCGATAGGCAGAATATCAAAAAAACTTTTGAATCATCTCACTGGAGTTCCAGCACCTCCACCAAAATCTGAAGAAAGTTTCGAAAAATGGGAGCAAGAGGATTTAATTGTTTTTTCATGGCTCATCCAAAATATTGAGCCACAATTAGCTAGTAACCTGACAGAATACCCAACAGCAAAAGCACTGTGGAATGCTCTAGCCACGACTTACAGCAACGGGAAAGATAAATTACAAACTTTCGATTTACATTTGAAAGCAAATGGAATGAGTCAGAATGACTTACCATTAGAAGATTTTTGGATAATCATGCAAGGAGTTTGGGGAGAGATTGATCGAGGAGAACCGAATTCGATGACATCCGAGAGAGACATTACCACATACAATCAAATTCGATAGGAGCAGAAATTATTTCAGTTCCTTAATGCTATAAACCCATAATTCACTCAAATAAAAAGAGAGATTTTAAGGTAGGAACCTTTACCCTCCCCGGAAGCCGCTTACTCAGCCGTAAGAAAAGAGGCAACCAGGCTAAATATCTTGGGTTTTGTTCAAACAAACCCATCGCAAGGCATCGGGAGCGGACTGATATCGAAGGGTGAAGATGCAATTGGGATGGCGGCACAAGGAAAACAGCGATCAGGACCTCCCACTAGCGGTGGGAACGACGGAACATCATTCCATGTTGATAAATCAAAATTGAAGTGTACTCTATGTGGAAGAACGAAACACACGAGAGATCAATGCTTTAAAATCGTTGGATATCCGGAATGGTGGGGTAATAGCAAGAAAAAAGAGGGGATGGATACCGGAAAAGCCACCGCTGCTGTGGGCAACCAAGAGGCCACCGGTACAAGCAGCAGCGTTAGAGGAGAGGAGCCACCATTTCAAGATGGAAAAGAGGCACAAACTTGTGAAAGGGAAGTTTCTGGTAATGAAAACCTAAAGACCAATTATAAAAATACCTCTTTACACTCACTTCGTAAAATGCCTCACATGCCCTCAACTTCTGATTTTTTGCAAATTGACCCACAAAAAAAATTTCCTATTCAAATGTTGTCCAAAATAGAAAAGGAAAAAATGATTCGTGGATATCTGATTGTGGGGCCACTGACACAATGACCTTTGATGCCCAAGATATTAAAATCCCAACCCGTCCTATGAAAACCAATGTTCGAACTACGAATGGCGAAATTATTGCGGTAAAAGGAGCAGGGTTAATAGAATTTGCACCAACTATGAAATTGGCAAATTGCCTTTATGTTCCTTCTTTGTCGCACAAATTACTATCTATCAGTCATATTATAAAGGAACTCAATTGCATAGTATTAATGCATCCAACTTTCTGTTTACTGCAGGACATCCGGAAGGGAACAATTATTGGACGTGGCATTGAACACAAAGGGTTGTACTATGTGGATGAAGTTGCTCAAAGCAATACTGTAATGCTAGCTCATGGATCAATAGATCGAGAAGCTTGGTTATGGCACCGAAGATTGGGGCATCCATCCGCGGGTTATTTATCTTTGTTATTCCCTAAACTTTTTAATTCTATTAAAAATAATACCCAGTGTGAAACCTGTGTCCTGGTAAAAAGTCATAGACAATCGTTTAAACCTAATAATACCAGGGTTGAATTACCATTTATTTTTATCCATTCTGATGTGTGGGGTCCAGCACCAGTCCTAGGAGGACAAGGTTTTCGTTATTTTTTTATTTTTGTTGATGATTGTTCTCGCATGACATGGGTTTACTTTCTTAAACACAAACATGAAGTAGCAAATACCTTTACCAACTTCTTTACCATGATCCAAAACCAATTTGACAAGACCATAAAAATTTTACGATTTGACAATGGGGGGGAATTTGTCAACACCTCGATGCAATAGTTTTTCCAAAATAAAGGGATAATCCACCAAACCACTTGCCCAAATACCCCAAAACAAAATGGTGTAGCGGAACGAAAAAACCGAATTCTCCTTGAAATGACTCGTGCCCTCATGATAGAATCTCGAGTCCCAAAAAACTTTTGGCTCGAAGAGTTAGCCACTACAGTTTACCTTTTAAATAGACTACCTACAAAGATACTTAACCTACAAACACTAATTCAGACCTTAGCCACCTTCACCACAATACCTTCCGCTCTAACTCTCCAACCGCGTGTATTTGGATGTTTTGTCTTTGTTCACATTCCAAAACAAGATAGAACCAAACTGGATCCCTGTGCTGAAAAATGTGTTTTTTTGGGTTACGGGATTCATCAAAAGGGGTATCGGTGTTATAACCCAAAATCTCGCCATATGTTCATAACTATGAACTGTCACTTTCCAAAGACTGAATATTACTACACTACCCAACTTAGTTGTCAGGGGGAGATATCAGACGCCCTAAGTTGGTTTTATGAACCACCACAGATCCAACCAACACCACAAAACCCATTGCCACCACCGCAACCGCAGATCCAACCAACACCACATAAACCATCACCACCATCGCAACCGCAGATCCAACCACCACCGCAACCGCAGATCCAACCAACACCACAAAAATCACATGAGAAGTAGAGAAGTACTGTTGAAAGCACTTTTGATACACCTGTGCAATTCACAGTGTTCTGTGTCTTAGAAGATAATCCTCCCAACCAGATGGCCAAGGTAATAGAAGTTAATAATCAAAGCAATTATTCTAACACTGATGAAATACCAGTTGTTGTTGTGAGCCCTGAGGACCAGGAGCCTGCCAAAAATGAACAATATATTTTGCCTCCAAGAAGAAATAAAGGAGTCTCACCAAACAAATACTCTCCATCTAAAGAAGCTTCAAGGTCTAGATACCCTATGGCCAATATAGCAAGGGGAGACTTTCAGAACGAGCAAAAGCATTTGTGACAGCCATATATGAAGAGCATATCCCAACAATAGTTGAACATGCTATGACTTCAGAACACTGGAAAAAGGATATTAAAGAGGAGATGGATGCACTGGAAAAAAACAACACGTGGGAAAAATGTAAGCTGCCAATAGGAAAAAGACCAGTAGGATGCAAATGGGTGTTCACTATAAAACATAAGCCAGATGGCTCAGTTGAATGATATAAGGCACGACTGGTAGCAAAGGGGTTTACCCAAACTTATGGCATCGACTACTCAGAAACCTTCTCACCCGTAGCAAAAATTGACACTATTCGAGTACTTTTTTCAGTAGCAGCTAACAAGGGATGGCCACTTAATCAATTCGATGTGAAAAATGCTTTCGTGCAAGGAGAATTAAGAGAAGAGGTTTACATGGAGGCACCGCCGGGGTTTACAAAGGACTTTTATAATGGAGAAGTATGTCGGTTAAAGAAATCTCTTTATGGCCTCAAACAATCACCGAGGGCATGGTTTGGAAGATTTACATTGGCAATGAAAAGTTATGGATATAAACAAAGTAATGCTGATCACACCTTATTCCTGAAAAAGAGAAATGGGCTAATAACTTGTCTGATTATCTACGTTGATGATATGATCATCAAGGGAAACGACAAAGAAGAGATGACGAAGTTGAGAAGAAGCCTGTTTGCCGAATTTGAAATGAAGGATTTAGGACATTTAAAGTACGTCCTTGGGATTGAAGTGTTGAGGTCTGGACAAGGAATTTTTATCTATCAGAGAAAGTATACACTTGATCTTTTAGTAGAAATTGGAATGATTGACTGTAAACCAGCAGATACCCCGATAATTGTGAATCATGGACTAAAATACGTGGAAGGAGCAGAACTTGCAGATAAAGAAACATACCAAAAACTGGTGGGGAAATTGATATACCTTTCGCACACTATACCTGACATAGCATATGCAGTAGGTATAGTCAGCCAGTTTATGCATAAGCCACAAAAGGACCACATGGAGGTTGTATGGAGAATCATAAGGTACCTCAAAGGAACAACTAGACATGGAGTGTTTTTCAAAGCAAATGGACATTTAGAGATACAAGGGTTTACAGATGCAGATTGGGCAGGAAATCCAATAGATTGGAAGTCTACTTCAGGATACTTCACACTTGTAGGTGGAAACCTCGTTACTTGGAGGAGTAAGAAACAGAAAGTAGTAGCTTTGTCAAGTGCAAAAGCGAAATTTTGAGGAATCGCTTGAGGTGTAGCTGAAATTCTATGGCTACAGAAGTTGTTATCAAACATTGGGTTCTCATCATCTACGGCTTGCAAATTAATGTGCGACAATCAAGCAGCCATAAGCATATCAGAGAATCCAGTTCAACATGACCGGACAAAGCATGTAGAGGTTGACAGACACTTTATCAAGGAGAAGATTAAAGCTGGAATTATCGAACTCCCTTTTGTACGATCAGAAGACCAACTAACCGACATCCTAACAAAAGCAATCAATGGAAGGATTTTCAGTGAAGTCTTGGACAAGTTGAGCATCGAAAATCCCACTACTCAACTTGAGGGGGAGTGTCTGAAATAGAAACAAATCCTTAAAACAAGGAATTACACAAAACAGGGAAGAAAATTACTAGAATCAGGTTCAGATTTATTTCATCATTTCCTTATCAGTGGCCGTGTAATTAAGAGAATTTATTCCTTTCCTTGTATGTTTTTACCTCTGTATTATAAAGACATGTAACCAGCAACGTGTAAGATATAGATTAAGAAATAAAAAAACATTGATATTCTTTCTGAGAAAACACACCCTCCTTTGTTGCAATCTTACTAATGTAGGAAGCGAATTGGTCGCAACCTTCCACAGTAATGACATAACTCGAGGTGGTCTATAAGTTTACCAAAAAGAATTAAAAGGCAATTCCACTAAAAAATAAATAAATAATTCAACTAAGTAAAGTTGAATCTCTTTAAAATTAGGTTAAATGCATTAACACCCACTAAAGTTAGCTCAGAAAATCGGATGCCACCCTCAACTTTCAAAAGGACCAGTTACCCCCCTTAACTTGGCAAAAATGCACCAGTTTGCCCCCTCAATGCCACATGTCAACTTTTGTTTGGAGAGAGAGAAATTAGAAAAATGACATCTTTGAAAATTCAAACTAACCAAATGCTGACATGTGACGTTGAACTGGTTTTACCAGTTAAGGGGAGTAACTGGTCCTTTTTTTCCAAGTTAAGGAGGTAACTGGTCCTTTTGAAAGTTAAGGGTGGCATCCGGTTTTCTGAGCCAACTTAAAGGAGGTGTTGATGTATTAAGATTTAAAATTATAATTTGATAAAAAATTAATTCTAAATATGGTATTCTCAGGAAAAAAGTATTCAAATAAAGAAGAACAAAATGAATTATACTGCTCAGGCTAGCAAGAAAAAAAATCCTGATGTTGATTCTTGGACTTGTTTGGGAGCAAGTTTTCAAGTGGATTGGAAGGGATGATAAACAGATTCAGATGCTCGAGATGAATGTAGGACTAAAATAAAGGGGATTTAGGCGGAGTCTGCTTTCACTCACTCACACCCTCTCCCCCCATTTTCAATCCCACCAAATTGGTGGGATTTGAAGGGAGAAATACTAATATTACAACTTTGACCTTCTCAATTTTAATCTATTTCTAAGGTTTTATTTGTCATTGTAATTCATGTAATTTTAGGAGTACCCAATTTAATACTATCTCTTTACCCTATGTGGTTACATCCCTCCCTCACAAACACATTAATTTTACATTTATTCCATTCCACTCAAATTTGAACTCTCACGTTCCATTCTTTTAGGCTTTTCTTGGGAGGGGATTTTTCTTTGTAGAGTAAAGAAGAGTAATTGAAATCTCATGCTTGGGAGGGGGAAGCATGAACAGTGTGATGGAATATGGTAAGAGCCTTTTCCTCTGGTTTTCTCTCATTCTACCCAATTTGAGTTCTGCCAATTTGGCTAAACTTGAAAGAATGATATTTTATGTTTCCTATTGTAACCTCTCTTTATTTTATATTTCCAAATGAATCCATCTTTGAGTATAAAACGCTGGCTTCTCCCTTTCTCAGCCCTAATTTTTCGTTTCAACTGGCTGCTGCTCCCATTCCTTGCTTCAGCTTGACTGCTTGAGCTTGATTTCAAGTATAACTTTATTTTGTATTAATTTTGTATAAAGTTGATTTATGAACTAAAATCTCTAAATTATATTCATGAATTTGATACGTTTTCTCTGTTTCAACTTTTTGTTTGAAAAATGAGGTAGAATGAAGTTTTTGTTTTCCCAACAATCTGCAATAAAATTTCTTAATTGGGATTAATTGAGAAATTAATAGATTAACCGTATTTCAAGAGGTGATACTTGCCTGCTCATTCCATTTTTATACACCAACAGATCCTGCAAGTAACTCAAATACAAATCAGTCTAAATGTTACCAAAACGAAGTTTCAATTTATAGTCAGAATAAAAATTTTAGTGCCTCGTTCTGCAGAATCACATCTTCTTTAGGCTTTCATATGATTGATATTCTTTAGGATCTAGTTGCAAAATTGTAAAGTAGATAAATTTTAATTAATCATTAGTCTGCTATAGTTTGAATTTTTTTTGTTTAAATGGTTGAATGTTTACTTCTTTACCGACTTTATTATTGGAGTATTGACTAGTTTTGTTTACTTGTAATACAAAATTGGATCTTGGTAGCACCCTGTAGATGGTTATTACTTGAAAGCCTTGGAAAATAAGAAACATAAATGTGTTTGATAATTTAGACTCATTAGAAGATATTTTGTTAATATTATTCATTTTGTTCATGTATTTGTTTCGAAGTAAGAACAGTTCATTAGGTGTTCAACTTCTAGTGTAATAAACAATCACTCATTTTTAAGTTCCTTTTAATAAAATCAAATTTTTTTACTTTAAAGGTGTTGATGTCGAGGTTAGAGGTGTTAACAAGTGTAGTGGCTCGCAAATACCCCGAGAATCGACTCGGTTAAAGCTCGATTAGAGTTCGACTTGACAAAGATCGACTTATTCGGCTTGTATATCCGATTGTACAGTACTGCCTTGTATATTCGGCTTTCATCTCTGTAACCTTTAATAATTATTTAAAAAAATAAATAAACTAATCTGTGTAATCGCCTCAAAATGAACCGAAATTAAAAGCTACACTCGTTTTGCGTGAATTACCATCTAGAAAAGCAAGTCATTAGAAACCCCACGAAACAAGTAGACTTTGTCAAGGAGCGAGTAAAAAAGAAATGCTTTAGGAAGCGAATCTAGAGTTTCTTACTGTTAATAATTAATTGCTGTCAATAATATCTTGTAAAAAAATCCTAACTAATTCATAACTACACTTCACTATTGTTAGATTGCTTTCCACATTATAATTTTTTTTGAGGATCTTCACATTAATATTTAGTGAAAGTGTCAAATGAGAATAAAAAACCTTAAATTTTTTATTATGAAGTGCTTTTGATTGTTAAATACTAAAGAGTTCATTGATTTGTAATAAAAACCTGTATCATAATTTTTTATATGATAGTATATATGATGCATCTTTCTTATTTGTATAAACATGTATACGGATATGTGATGTAGTTGTGAATCGATGATTCAATTTTTAGTTGATTTCATTAATCCAGATGGTGTTGTGTGTATATACACATTACCATGAATTGATAGTTTTTTGTTATTTAGTTGGATGATGATGAACTAAGCGCGATCAGGCTACAACGACAACATCATGAATCATACATCATGATATGTATGAAAATTGGAGCATTTGGACATGTAAATGTTTTTGGATTCACCAAATTAGATGCAAAGTGGCATATGATATTTTGTTATTTTTGATGCTATGATAGCCTCCTTTTGGATTCACATTAGAGAATTGTGCATATAGTGATATTTTGATACATTATATATGCTCCAATTGACATTTTAGATTCATTTTGTAAGTAGCTCAACTTGGAAGGCTTGAGAATGGATGATTGTAATAGATTATGGAAATGGTTGTATACAACCATACATTTAGTATTTTGTCATCCTACTACATTATTATATTGTAAGTATAAAATTATGTAGGTAGCTTTTTATTTTAATTTATTGATTGATGTTATGTGACCCAAATGTTTAGAGCTCCATAAACTTTAATTTAGTTTTCCAAAATGTTAAAGTGAAATTCATATTAAGTTCATTTATGAAATATTTTGAAATATTTTAATATTTGTTTTTGTAATTTATAAGACAAAATTT
>CATIWQ010268991.1:0-27072 GCA_949673415.1 Euphorbia schlechtendalii | reverse complement strand
ATGTAAAAAGAGGGAAAAAGGTGCAAAAAGATGCGTGGAACACAAGGATTTAGCTTAGGATCGGAGTTGTAAAAAATCAGTAAAGTTACAAAGAAGAATTATGAAGGAAAGCATGGTTCACAATCGTGACACCCATTCATGATCATGACTTGTTACTCTTCACAAGAAGAAAGTTTCCAATCATTATTCACGATCATGACATGTGATTTGTGATCGTGACTTGTGACAGTTATTGGTTATCCCTTCTCAACTACCAACCGCCGGATAAGAACGATCAACTGCCATCAACTGTCAACTGAAAAGACACCTTTTGGAAGTTAACCAATCACGAAAAGGTGCCTTTCTATTATGGATGAGGATGAATCTTTGCATCCAATCATATTGAAGTGATGCAAACTTTAGCCAATGAATATGACTCTTCGTTTGGATAGACATAATCCTTCACACTCTATAAATAGGGTTCAAAACTAGTCAATTTTGTGGCCTGAGTAGTAGGCATTGAATGATAGTATGAATGCATAGATAGAGAGTGAAAATATATAGATTTCACTACGTTCAAAGTCTTAGTGAGAAAAATGTATATGTGATTCAATACTTATTTCGATCACTAGATTTCTACACAAATTCAAGTGATTGTTGTATGAGTGTAATTGCAAAGCACTTATCAATAAAAGTTTTCATTCTTCAACATTCTTTTATTTGAAATTCACAAAGAATAGCATCCTAGTGGAGGTTTTGTACAAGTCGAGACCAAATTCAAAGTAGACTTGCGGGAATGGACAACTCCCATTAAAGAGTGGATAGGGTTTGATCAACTTTAGCTTTCACTTGCATACCTTACAACTTTACTTTATTTTCTTATTATACTTTCCATTTCAAAATTTATGATATGTCTATTCATCATAACGAGTATTTTATCTTGCATCATTTATATTAATCAAGTTATATGCTTTCGAGTTAACATTAAGAGTGATTTCGGGGTTAACAAGATTGTGTATAATCACTGGATATGTTATTATAACACTTTTTAGTGAGCCAACAATTTTTGAGTGGTAACTTGCTAAATTTGGCTATATGAGAGCGACCTGTACTAAGCATAGTATTATAGTTGTCCAGTTTCTTACTAGTGTCATAATTCGTTTACCCTAGAATTAGACTAGTCAACTCATATGTTGCTTTGTGGTGAATTATTGAATATTAGGGCATCTAGAACCGTTTATGTTGAATTTATCTAGTATATGAAATCTTCTTGATGATTTTGCATGTTTTTCTCTACTATACTTGTTCATAGGGAAATTCTATATAGTTTACATCTTCTCTAATCTATTCATGCATCCGTCTATTCATATGTCTATCATCCAAGTCATCCAAGCCCATAAATTATCTTATTTCGTTTTTTCCGTAACTCTAGTTGGTCTTTAGAATCGAATTCCTTCCTTGTGGGATCAATATCTTTTAAAACTGCATCAAAACTATATACTTGTAGTGGTAATCATTTTTCTATTAGATAAGTGGTATTAACAACATCTATTCATATTTTGAACTTTTTATCAGTAGAAAAGTGGGGAACAAGGCTTTTGGCATCGTAACCGAATATAAGCCTATCGGAACGAGTATAGTCAAAATCTTGCAATCAAGTTTTTGGCACCGTTGCTAGGGAAGGCAAGTGCATTCTAGAGATCAAATTGCCGGAGAATGGGCAATTATATTTATATAAAAAGAATTATTTATTTTTATTTTTGATTTTAGTTTTTAAGTATTTATATTTGTTATTAACATATTTTTCTTGCTTATTCTTTGATTTTCTTTCTAGCGCGTGTGTATTCCAAGTACGCTTAGTTTGGGAGAAAGTTTGGTGTCTTTCGAATAAGAAATAAAATGATTTGGTAGGACAAGGAAATAGAGAAATAAGAGACAAAAAAGATGGATGGATGACGAAGATCAACTACAAAATGATCAGCCTTAACCAAGGCTCATGGATTATGTCATTCCGACCATCAATGGTAACAATCATGGAATTGCTAGACCACCCATTAATGCTAATCAATTTGAAATCAAGCCACCATTACTTCAAATGATTAGCAATAATGTGAAATATTATGGTCTACCCAATGAAAATATGAATGCTCACATTGCTAAATTTCTTGAAATCTGTGGTACTTTCAAAATGCACAATGTTCCTGATGAAGTAGTTAAACTTCGCTTATTTCCATTTACGCTCCGTGATAAAGCAAAAGTTTGGTTGAATTCATTCCCCCCAAATTCAATCACCACTTGGAATCAATTAGCCCAAGCCTTTCTAACTATATATTTCCCTTTAGCCAAAACCGCAAAACTCATTAAAGAAATCACTTCCTTTAATCAGAAGGATAGTGAATCCTTGTACAAAGCCTGGGAACGTTATAAGGAACTTCAGCGAGTTTGTCTTCATCATGGTTTACCCAAGAATGTGATTCTATAAACTTTCTACAATGGAATAAATCATGGAACAAGAGGAGCGACTGATACTATGGTTGCGAAATCTCTTATGAAGAAAACTAGTCAAGAAGCCTTTGATCTTTTGGAAGATATAGCAAATAACAATAGTATGTGGCTAGTGGTAAGTACTACTAATCCTACTCATTCGCATGCTACTTCTACATCTTCTAGTTCAATTAAAAAGGTCAACGAATTATACCCTATTTCTGTTATGCAAGCGCAAATATCTGCATTATCTCATAAGATAGATGATATGCATATAAATAAGAGTAACCCTTTGACATGTGAAAATTGTGATCAAATTGGACACACTACTTTTGAGTGTAACTTCAACCCATGTGTAGGGGAGCAATTAAGTTATGTTCAAAGTCAAGGGAATTCTTATGGCAACAATGAAATAATTATAGGAGTTCTAATTGGACGTATAGTGATAATCAACAAAAGAATTATCAGAGTACTGATAGAATAGGGTAATTAACAAGTAAGATAGACAAATTTTTTGAAGGATTTTGTAATAAGAAATCAGAGTCTGAGGAATGTTACAAAAAGTTAGAAAATAAGATGGATCAAATGTTTAAAAATCAATCATCTTCCACTCATAATATGGAGATGCAAGTTGGTCAAGTAGTGAGTGTTATTCCATCTAGAGGAAAAGACCATTTACTTAGTAACACAAAAGGAAATCCTAAGGAAAATGTTCATGCTATAGCCCTTCATAGTGGTAAATTACTAGATAAACTAAATCCTTTGGGTATGCTTACTAATGATGTTGTTGAAGTACCAGATGATTATCCGAGTAAATCAAATGATAAAGCAGAAATGGATGAATAACCTAAATCCGAAAAGGTTAATCCTCCTCAACCACCATTTTCCACAAAGAATGAAAAAGAAGAATGAGGATAAGCAATTCATTCATCAAAAAATTTAAAGGTCTGGAAATTAATCTTTCATTCATTAAAGCCATTACACAGATTCCTAACTATGGTAAGTTTATTAAAGAACTTTTATCTCGTAAGCATAGTTTAGAAGGAATATAGACAGTGTCTTTAACTAAAGATTGTAGCAAAATAATAACTGTTACAATGCTCACTAAACTTAAAGATCTAGGAAGTTCCACAATACCGTGCAAACATGGAAACATTTCCTTTCCAAAATGTTTGTGTGATCTTAGGGTTAGTATGAATTTTATGCCTTTATCAATCTTCGAAGAGTTAAAGATCGATGATGAAGTTAAAAGGATAAATTTGGTCTTGCAATTGGTCGACCAATCTATAAAATGTCCTTATGGCATAATAGAAGATGTGCTAGTTAAAGTGGATAAATTTGTTTTTCCAACAGACTTTGTCGTGCTAGATTTTGCATATGATGAAAAATGTCCTATAATCTTAGGAAAGCCTTTTATGCATACTGGCAAAGCATTGATAGATGTGTTAGAAGGCAAAATTAAATTAAGGATAGGTGACGATATTGTTGAATTTAACATGGATAAGGCTGATAAATATCCAATGGATGAAGATATATGCATGAAACTTGGCTTGATTGATGCTTGCATTCAAGAAGTTGTTAAGTTGGATTTCATCCTTAAATATGAAGTCAAGGGGTTGAAAAACTCCATTGATCCTTAAATCTCTTATGTTTTCCAAAATATATATTTATATATAGTATTATATAGTAGTATATTTTCATTATTTATGTGTATTTTAAGTTAGTTTAGTTTTACAAATAAAAGGAAAGAACAAAATTTTTTATTTTGAACATATCACGACCGTGACATGTATTGCGCTTGTGAATTTAGTTCTCAAAACATTATGTTTCTGTATGGAGAACGTCATGATCGTGACTAGCTTTTGCAATCGTGACTGGTGCGATTTTACAGCAATTATTGCTGTAACAGCTCTATTTCCTAATGGTTGTAATTGAATATATCGATTGAAATAACCATAATTACCCAATTTCCTATATATATAACTACTTTCCTAAGTGATTTTCTCAAATCTAGTACTCTTTTACACAAATACAATCTCTTGCAAATAAGTTTTCTCTGTTTTTCTAAATCAAAGAAAAATTTTCTTTCTTTCAATGGCTCCCAAGAAATCTGCAATAACTAAGGGGAAGAACAAATTGGTTAACCAACAAAACAAGTATGGATGCCCTTTTCCAATTTATAGTGAAGAAGAAGTTGAAAGATACTTGAGAATGAAAAACTTTGATTTCCAAGGTACACTTTTAGACGATCCTACTTTTGCAATTGATGCTGAAATTCATGCGGAAGTAGAGGAGTATGTTTTGCTATTTGGATTGGAGAAATTTGTGAATATGTGTTTTCTGTTTATCGAGGGATGAGTCCTCGAGTTTTTGGTTACTGTTACGGAGGATTGGAACTTTTTGAAGAGGAAATTCAGGAATGGAGGGGAAGAATATAAGTTTACCTTAATGGATTTGATTAAGTGGTTCAGTTTAGGAGAAACCTATGAAGAGATTGATATAGAAGAAGATTATGATTTAACGAATGTTTGGACTAAGTTAAAGGGATTGGATTGATATGATGTCAAAAACTCATCCAACAAAAACATTCGGAGAAACAGTCTTCTTTACCTTCATAAGTTTATTTCTCAAAGTCTTTTCTTTCGACATGAAACTACTAAAGTGTTAGAGTGCGTGGTTTCACCATTATGGCCAAAGTTTCCGATGTATATGTTGGAATCCATCACTAGCCTTACTAAACATAAATAGGCTAGAGTTGGAGGTGTAAATACAATTTGTGGGATTATTTTAGGTGTGAAGAACCAACTACCATATCAATATAGTCCAAGAGAGAAATTAAACTTTATGGGAGGAATATATATGAAGAGAGTAGGATTAGTCAAAGAAGACGAAGGAAGATTTACATTTCAACCATATGGGGTAAGGGTAAGGAAGCTAAGACTGATAGATGGATCTACTTCTCGAGAAAATCAATATAATGAATATATTGAAGAGGTTCAAATCGGAAGTAATGAATCAAGACAAGCCTCCGAGAGTACACATGATACTTGGAGAGGAAAGTTCGTCAAAGATGTCGATCAAGCATGCCTAGATATATCCTCCATATAGCAAGATGTTCGTCAACTAACGAAATCCAACATTTCTTTAAACCACAAGTTGAATACATTCTTCAGAATGAACAATTTGGATATCTCACCGAGTCCTCCAGATTCAAGTTCAGATGATTAAAACGGATTCAATTTCTTTTTATTTTATTTTATTTGTGTGTGATTAGATTAGTTTAGTTTTAGATTTTAATAAAGTCTTCCACAATGAGGACATTGTGTTCTTTAGTGTGGGGGGACTATTGTAAAAAAAATCCCAAAAATGTAAGAAATTAAATATAATTAAAAAATTGAAGAATTTGAAAATTTTCTTGATTCTATTATTTATAGATTATCCATACCTATACTATACTAACATATGTTCCAAGGTTATTGTGAGTGTTAGGTTCGAGTATGAACACATGTTGAGAGTGTGAGCATTTTGGCCCAACATTTAGCATTTGGCAATGATGAGTTGTGAGTAAAATTCAAAGCAACATTCCAAGTAAGTTTCGATATATATTTCAATGCAACATGAACTAGTATAAGTTGTATAGTTTTAGTTTAATGCTACCGATAAGTTTTAAGTAGAGTAATATCTAGTAGTGTTCTTAATATGAGTTTTATATACTATTCTCGAATACATCCTATAAGTATTAAGTATGTTTAAAATGTTGGGAAACTATAGCCATAATACTTTGAAAGTGATCAATAAAGGATGAGGGTATTAAGAGAGAAAAAATCAAAAGAAAGAGAGGATAACTAATGAGTTATGCAAAAGGTGAGGAATGGTATGGAGTAGAAACTACAACCATTCAATGAGTGAAAAAAAGAAAAGTATCAAAGCATGAAAAATGGGTGCAAAGTACAAATCTGTACTTAAAAAACATATGCTTAAAAAAATGAGAGAAAGTGGTATGGATCATAAAATGCAAACACTAAAAAAAGGGAGAGTGGTATGGAGCATAAAATGAAACCACTAAGAGTGTTTAGCATCCTAGGTTACCTAAAAATGCCTTGAGATCAAACTTTCCAAAGTGTGCAAATGCCTTGAGATCAAACTTTCAAAAGTGTGCTCCTTTTGTCCTTTATACTTTATACTATACTTGAGAGAAGAAAATATTCGAGTAAGCATATAAAACTTACATGAAGATGCAATTCAATTGACTCTCCATTAAGAGAAAAGGTATGCAACTGGACTATATAAATTGCACATTACTAATTTGTGGAAATTTTGAACTTTTACTTGAACTTTATGCAATGTAAGAATGTGGTACTCACTATGATAGTCTTTCACAAATGAGGTAAAAACTTGAATACTATTTTATACACTTCTATTGTGTTTACCTTGAGGACAAGGTAAAAGTTAAGTGTGGGGGTGTGATAAGTGTATAATTACACTTATTATCATGATATTTTCAATCATAAAATGATATGGTTTACAGTCATTTTATATTTCATATAAAAGATTTCATGTGGTATGTAGTTGTTTTTATACAAATGAAGAAACAAGGTGAATCATGGGACTAAAATGATCAAAGATGGAATTCTATGTAAAAAGAGTGGAAAAAGGTGCAAAAAGATGTGTGGAACACAAGGATTTGGCTTAGGATTATGAAGGAAAGCATGGTTCATGATCGTGACACCCATTCGTGGTCGCGACTTGTTACTCTTCATAAGCAGGAAGTTTCCTATCATTATTCATTATTTTGACTTGTGATTCATGGTCACGACTTATGATGATTATTAATTATCTCTTCTCAACTACCAACCATTAGATAAGAACGATCAACCGTCATCAATTATCAACCGAAAGGTCACCTTTTGGAAGTCAACCAATCACGAAAAGGTGCCTTTCCATTTGTGGAAGAGGATGAATCTTTGCATCTAATCATATTGAAGTGATTCAACCCTTCACCAATGGACACGACTCTTCGTTTGGATAGACACAACCCTTCACACTCTATAAATAGGATTCAAAACCAGTCAATTTCCTGGTATGAGTAGTAGGCATTGAATGATAGTATGCGTGCATAGATAGAGAGTGAAAATATATAGATTTGGCTACGTTCAAAGTCTTAGTGAGAAATATGTATAAGTGATTCGATACTTATTTCGATCACTAGATTTCTATACAAATTCGAGCGATTGTTGTATGAGTGTAATTTCAAAGCACTTATCAATAAAAGTTTTGTTCTTCAACATTCTTTTATTCCAAAATTCACAAAGAATAGCATCCTAGTAGATGTTCCGTATGAGTCGAGACTGAATTCAAAGTAGATGCAGGAATTGTTGGAATTGACGACTCCCATTAAGGAGTGGATATAGTTTGATCAACTTTAGCTTTCACTTGCATACCTTACAACTTTACTTTGTTTTCTGCTTATACTTCTCATTTCAAAGTTTATGTGTCATAATGAGTATTTCATCTTATGTCATTTATATTAATCAAGTTATATGCTTTTGAGTTAACTTCAAGAGTGATTTCGGGGTTAACAAGATTGTGTATAATCACTATATCTATGATCATAATGCTGTTTAGTGGGCCAACATTTTTGGAGTGGTAACTTGCTAAATATGGTTATCTGAGAGCGACCCGTACTAAGTATAGTATTATAGTTATCCTGGTTTTTATAAGTGTCATAATTCATGTACCCTAGAGGCTCTAAGATACTCGAGATTCTCTATCTAGTCTTGAGGCTAAGATGGTCTAGATTATGAGGCTTGACAACAGAGAGTAGACACCAAGGACTTATTTCGATCATTAGAGGCTAGGGACGCACTTTGATCATCGTAGAGGTGATGGTGCCAGCACTAGCCATGGAACCGACTTCATTAGGCCCACCAGAGATAGAGTACATGGGTTGAGGACTCATTTCGAGCACTAGAGGTCAAGGACTCATCTCGAGCACGGGATAGGAGACGGTGTCAAAACTAGCCACAAGACAAATTCCATTAGGACCCCTAGAAGAGGCAAGAGCATTTCTCTACTCTTTGCTCAAGGGATGCCCCTGGATTCCACCTCTTACCCCACACATGGAGAGGAGGGTGAGAGTGTCGAGGATGAGGAGGACGAGGAGGCAGCTGATGGCTATGAGGGTGAGAGGGCTGGAGATGGCTATAAGGATGAGGTGGCAACTGATATCCATGGTTGCAGGGATGATGGAGATGATGTGAGCCATCATTGGGCGCCATAACTTGGATCCTCCTTTACTTTATTTCTTATTGTTTTGATGATGTAGTTTGTTCATTTGCATATTATATAGTATTTTATGACTTTATATAAAAATTACTTTTTATAAAAGCCTTATTTTGTTGATGTTCATCTTGCACTCTATCACACAAAAGTGCTTAGACTGATAGCTACCAGGGATGGTTGGATGAATTTTGGGCACTCACTAACCTAGACAAGCGCGATGAGTTTACTTTGCAGCAAGAGAGTGTAGAGGAGAAAGATAAACGAGGGAGGAAATCGCTGATCCTTACTGATACAATGAGGAGATGGAAGATGACTCGTCTCTATCTATGCTTTTAGATTTTTTTTATTTTGATTCGAATTGGCTAACTTTCTTATGCATTGGAATGTATGGAATAATTAACTTAAACTGCTATGAATTAACTAACAAAAAGCATTACTTGTGTTGTTCCAACATTACAGCACACGAGCATTCATTAATACATACAATTGTAATAATTCAACAAAAATGATATTCAATAAATGAAACCAATTGGGGTACAAAACTTCATGATACAAGATATCTAATGATCTAACCCCTACTATCAAAAAGCCTTTCAATTTTAAGTTTGACATCTCCCAGTTCTCACTCGTTGTCCTAATTTTTTCCTAAAGTGCCCTTTTCGGGTTTTCACTTTGACGGACTAACTTACAAAATAATACCCTAATTTTTCTCAACTGTATGATGAAAGACAGTTGATGGGCTTGCTATATAAATTTTTTTTATTACTAGTGCTGCTTTTCACAATTTAATTCTTTTCCTAAATGTGATAGCGCTTTAACCTGTCTTGATTGATCAGGTTCACAAACTTCCCCCTAACATCTACATTGGAAGGCTTAAGCTACTTTAAGACCAAGTCCCCCACTTCCAAGGGATGCCTCTGATGCTAACTTTGCTATTGTAAGTGCTGGTTGCAAGGTGAAATTTCAAACTTAAAATTAACCTAAAGATCTCCTAAGCATGCTATGATTGATATAATCTAAGTTAAAATGTTACATAGATGCTTTTAAGTTTATAAAACATATAAAAGAAACTAAGCATCTAATGATTGAAGCATTACTAGTTGATGTGTTCTTTCTCTCTCTTTGATAGCGGTGTTCCCATTGAGGAGATTTCGCTAGCTCTTTGTTAGTACGAGCTTCCAAACTAGGAGAGCCTCTATGTTGATCCCCACTAGCATGGGCAGTGCTTGCATGCTTGTAACCCGCTAGCCGGCGGGCTTGCCCCTCGAGTTAGCGGCTTGCGAGCTTTTCATCTCGCAACGCAGCCATGCTTGCCCCATTTTCCTATTCCTTTTAATTATTAATTCGGTTCAACTAATTAATAATTCTTCTAACGGATTTGACAACTTATATTTTCAGCATAAACCCTGTCTATAGGTTCTTTACTTAGTCAGATAAAGACCCAAAGTGTGTGACCTCATAGGATCCTAAACTATAGAGCTGCTAGAGGTTAACCTAAACTTGGCTTCCCATCTAGGAACCTTTAAACTTAGTGTTCCAGACTGACATGGAACTCGATAACTCTAAACGATCAAATGGGCTTTCTAGCAAAGGTATATGATCCCCCGATACTTGGAACGTCATGTGGTTGTGACTTGTTCTGTTTCTATAGTAGTAACCAATACAATACACTCCTTCTATTAGTTAAGTACCATCTAGTTTATTAAGATCAAATTAAGTGTTAGCTCATGTAATAGCCGTAGTTATCCTAGAATTAGACTTGTTCACGAAGAACACCACTCGAGTAAAATGTATCAAGATTGACTAGAAACCGATTCTATCAATCTTATACTCTTATCAGAGGTTTCTGAGTGTGTCACTTCAATAAGGGGCTCTAAGGTACATCTCCCATTATATCACTATATGAGGAGCGATGGATCCCATCTTCACTACACAGCTTACCAACATGTGATCATTGTTATACCCCCGAAATCACGTGTGTCATCCTAATCCCAAGGTATGAATAAGTATGACCCAAAGTATAACAACTCTTACATAAGGTAACTGGTATCTCAAGTCTGAGGATACTTGTATTGCTACTACAATAAGACATGACACCAGCACATGGATATAGTAATTTCTAAGTGTCTATCTTATAGTGGTCTCCAAAGTATTACCCGAATACATTTATGTGTTAACTCAAGGTGCCACCTTCAACTAGTGAGATCGGCTGCTTGGATCTAATCCAAAGAGTAAGCCTACACATGCTAGTCTATCTGTTCCATTGACGTCCAATGTCAATGAAACTATGACTAGGGATATTTAGACTATTCATAGTAACACGTATGTGCAGTTCTCACACCACATAGCTCTCACAATGTCCATGCACTTTTAAGCTATGAAGTAATCATGGACTTTGTCTCATCAATGCGCATATATATATATATATATATATATATATATATATATATATATATATATATATATATATATATATATTAATTATTGTACATATATGATACCAGCGAGGTACATTAATAAATAGAAAGCACTGATAAGAAACAAAGATGCCTTAATTTTTATTAATAATATTTCAAAATTGTTTGTAAATTATAACTAATAAAGATATATCACCCTAACCGCCTATAGGGCATACATCATGTCTAACAATCTCTCACTTCCACTAGAGCTAATTGCCCATGTACCTCATACCATACTCGTTAACATGTTGGTCATGTTTAACTTGAGTTAAAGGTTTAGTTAGCCCATCCACTAGATTATGATATGTTAGGACATATTCTTAGTCTATATCTTTCTTGGCTACTCTCTCTTGAATGAGATGGTATTTCTAGGTACATGTCCATTTTTCTAGCAAGATCGTGGTTTCTTTGCCTGAGCAATAGCCCCATTGTTATCGCAATAGACCCCTATTGGATTTACAATGCTGGACACCACATCGAGATCACCAATAAATCCCTTCAGCCAGACAGCTTGGTTAGTTACTTCTGAAGTAGCTATGTATTCAAATTCCATGGTTGAATCGGTATTCGTATCCTATTTGAAACTCTACCAAACAACTACCCCCCTATTTAACATAAACACAAAACCTGACTAGGATTTATAATCATCCTTGTCATATTGAAAACTCGTGTTAGTGTATCCCTTCAAAGTGAGATCACCTTCTCCATATACTAAAAACATATCCTTAGTCCTACGTAAGTACTTGAGGATAGTTTTAATGGCCATCTAGTGCTTCTCACTTGGGACAGATTGAAATATACTCATGACGGTGAATGAATGTGAGACATTAAGCCGAATTCATACCATACCATACATGATGTACCCTATCGCTAAGGCATAGGGTATTCCATTCATGCATAGTCTCTCCACTTATGTTCTAGGACACTCAGATTTAGAAAGGTTAATCCCGTGAGACATTGGGAGTTGACTCTTTCTTGATTGATTAAGGTTAAATCTAGCCAAAACTTTGTCTGTGTATGTACTTTGTGAAAGACCTAGCAACCTTTTGGATATATCTCGATAAATCTTAATACCATGTATAAAAGCTGCTTCTCCAAGGTCTTTCATGGAGAACTTCTTTGAAAACCATGACTTAACTATCTGAAGAAAAGGAATATCATTTCCTATTAACAATATGTCATTGACATATAATACAAGGAAAACGATCCCACTCCCACTAGCCTTCTTATATAGACATGGCTCATTAGCGTTTAACACAAAACCGATTTCTCGGTTTATCTTATTGAAACTAATATTTCAACTCCTCGATGCTTGCCTAAGTCCATAAATGGACTTCTGCAACTTGCATACCTTAGATCCATCCTTGGATTTAAAACCCTCGGATTGTGCCATATACACATCACTGTCAAGATTCCCGTTAAGGAATGTTGTCTTCACATCCATCTGCCAAATTTCATAATCGTAATGAATGGTGATGACAAGGATTATCCTGATAGACTTTAGCATGCTACCAGTTAAAAGGTCTCATCATATCATTGCCTTCTTTTTTACTATACCCTTTTTCAACCAGCCTTGCTTTATAGATAACTATGTTACCGTCCTTGTCAGTTTTCTTCTTGAAAACCCACTTGCATCCTATGGGCCTAATCCCACTTGGAGCATCAATCATGCTCTAGACTTGATTTTCGTACATGGAGTCCATCTTCAATCTCATGGTTGAAAGCCATTTATCAGATTCTGAGCCTTCCATTACCTCCTTGTAAAACCTAGGCTCATCATATTCCATAAGGAAGAGATGTTTATCATCAATGATGAGAAACCCGGATCACTCAGGAGTGATTGGAGCCCGGCCTGACCTACCCAATGTCGGTGTTATAATAGGTTATTCCATGCTTTACACAATCTTGTGTAACAAGTGTAGGTATAATCAGTTGACTGTCTATTTGATCTTATTGAGTGCCTAACTCAAGTGTAGTTATATGCTCTTTCTCGAGGAATTGAGTATTTCTCGAAATGAGGACTTTTTATTCTTGAGGATCATAAAAGGTATACCCTATAGTCTCCTTAGGGTAAACTACAAACAGACATCTATCAGACTTAGCACCTAGCTTATATGAAATTGTCCTCTTTACATAAGCAGGACATCCCCAAACTCTCAGGTGAGAAAGAGCGGATTTCTTACAATACCATAACTCGTATGGAGTTTGATCAACTAATTTATAGGGCACTCTGTTTAGGATATAAACTATGCTCTCCAGTGCATAACCCCAAAAGGATCTATTGAGTTCTGCTTGGCTCATCATGGACCGAACCATATCAAGTAGGGTTCGATTTCTCCTTTCTGACAATCCATTTTGTTGAGGTGTATAAGGAGGTGTTCACTAGGATAAAATACCATTATCCCTTAGATAATCCTGAAATTCATGGTTTAAGTATTCATCATCTCAATCGGATCAAAGGGTCTTGATACTTTTCCCAAGCTATTTCTCTACTTCAGTTTCCTGTTCTTTGAATCTATCAAAACTTTCAAACTTGTGCCTCATATGGTACAAATAACCATATTGCGAGTAGTCGTTGATAAAGGTTATGAAGTAAATGAAACCCTCATTTGTTTTAACACTCATTGGACCACATACATTGTAATGTATTTTATCAAAAGCACTAGTAGCATGCTGACCCTTTCCTTTGAAAGGTTTCTTAGTCATCTTCCCTTTTAAACAAGCTTCGCACGCACTATAGGATTCCCATTCCATTAGGATTAAGTCTCCATAATTGTGTAACTTAGTTAAGCGAGTCTCATTTATGTGGCCTAGAGGATAATGCCATAAGTATGATGATTTCTCATTATCTAATCTCAATTTCTTAACAATGTTCATATTTAAAAATTTCAGTTTTAGTATCAAGAATGTATATGTCATCCACAGATATTCCACAAGTAATATTATCACGCTAAATTTGACATTTATTATTAGAAAATGAAATTTCAAATCCGTCTATTCATAAATGCACAATAAAAATAATATTCTTAGTGACAGCAGGAATATAATAGCCATTGTTCAAAACAAAAACAAGGCCACTAGGCAAATGAAGGTTATATTTCCCTATAGTCGTTGCAGAAACCCGTGATCCATTTCTAACTCTTAGGTCCATTTCCCTCTTTGAAAGCCTCCTACTATTTTGCAATCCCTGCATAGAAGTATAGATATGTGTACCACAACTAATATCTAATACCCAAGTACACTCATAGGGAACTATAGAGAAACTCTCTATCATGAACATACCTGAAGTAGATGCCTTACTTGGCTTTGTCTTCACTTATTCAGAAATCAGAGCTTTACAATCACGTTTCCAGTGTCTGGGTCTTTCGCATAGGAAAAATAATCCTTTGGGTTTCCCCTTTTCAATAACCACATTTTTTACCTTCCTGTCGATGGGTTTTAAACCTTTACCTTTGGTGCAAGCTTTGCTTGCCAAGGTACTTTTTCCTCTAGCCTTTAGACCTTCTTCAAAACTTCTAAGTTTCCTTATAAACTCAGATGCCTTGTTAGACTTTCTTGACATAAGATAATCTTTCACAAAATAGGGTTTCTATCATAATTTGTACGTCATGCTTGGAATCTGTCTCGATTCCTATTTGAGCCAATCTTCTTGAATACTAAATGTATTCTATGCATCGCTTTCTCCCATCATTTCTCCTAGAGTTATAAAGAAATCTCTGAATTAATTCCATTCAACTCTCATGTCATCATGAAGTCCTATGAGATGAAAGAGAATGGATTTTAAGTCCATACCTTCATGATGTTTCTTATGCTTCAAGCTCATGGTTTCGAGCAACATAAGTGATACAACGAAAGGAATCTCTTATGCTTAAGATATGCTTCTTTCTCTTGGTTAGAAGCGTAAGCATTAGGATTGGCTAGTTCGGGATTATCTAGAACATAATCCATGTGGTTTTTCTCAAGTTCCTTTCTAAGAACTTTGAACCAGCCATCAAAATTTATCCCTGTCAATTTAGTGTCAAGTATCGAGTGAAGGTTTATGTTTCGATTCATTGTTCAACCTAGATATAAAATAGAATTTGTTCAGAGATTAGTATATTTACATGCATTTAATATAAGGTATTTTATTAAACACATAATTCCTACTATTTTCTCGACATTTAAATAGCCCCTTCTATTCAAATTCAAGAAATTTGGTCGAGCTAATTTTCCTTAGTAAGTAGCATCCATAGCCACTAATCATGACCCCCACTATCGCAGGTCAAGCCACAACAAGATCATCATGGTTAGAACCCATCCATTTTCATCTCTTACAATTGCTAATCCATTTGAGTTCTCTTTCTCAAGACGTGTGTACCCAATTGTACGACTCCTCAAATGTATCTCCAATTCAGCATTAGCTCCAATAATATGGACAACTAACCCTCTTTGGTTAAGGCTTTAATCTCATCTAGTCTCATGACCAAACACATGTTAAAGGAAAGCATGTTTTACATTTTCTTTCATTCGTTAATAAGGTTCGTATCTCAACTTATGAAGGGAAGACTATTACTACCTTAATATTGTTGTAGAGATTTCATTGGTGCCACTAGTCTCACCCTAGTCTAGGTTTTATACGATGGATATGATTATGAAATAATAATTCCAGGCTATTAGGAATTATTAACTCTAAGGGAACATGCTCTAGACTAGTATATCATTATCATTTCATTATGCCAAGAGTCCACATAGTATGCAAATCAAACAAGGTCCATGTTTAAATTCTTGCACCTATGTCTATAAGTTTTAATTTAACAATTTAAACCACATTTATAAAACCATATGCGGAATCTAATTCCCATACTAGAAATCGACTAAGTCATAAAAGGCTCCTGGGTACTCTTGAATCTAATGTCAATGGCGATTTCTAGGTAGGAGAGGCCCCCTAAAAGTGAATGAGCAGCCTTATCCAATCCTTGCCAAATCACCACAGGCACTTCTATTCATTGTACCTAAGTGAAGTATGGGATGACCCTCAATTAAAGCATTTACATGTGTGGAAAAACATTGCTAATTTTATATGATAATCACTTAGACTAAGTTTGAGCAAAACCTTAATCTAGTTATCACACATCATTTTCTATAACATGAATTGAACCCTAAGTCATGCATACTTTAATCAATTTATAGAAGATCTCATTTTAACATATTATTATCAATCATACATAGCATAAGGCAAGCACTGATACCACTGCTGGTTAATCAAGATAGTAATTAAACATGCAGTCATGGGAAGGTGGAATTTCAAAACTTAAATTTAACCTAAAGATCTCCTAAGAATGTCATGATTGATATAATCTAAGTTAAAATGTTCCATAGATGCATATAAAACATATAAAAGAAAACTAGCATCTAAAGATTGAAACATTACCATTTGATGCGTGCTTTCTCTCTCTTTGGTTGCGGTGTTCCCTTTGATTAGATTTTGATAGCACTTCGTTAGCACGAGCTTCCAAACTAGGAGGGCCTCTACGATTGATCCACATAGATCTTCATCATCCAAAACCTCGAGGAGCAAGAACCCGTTAGTAGATAGTAGCTGCTAGACCACTCAAAAATCAACCCATAAATAATCCTGAAATCTCACTTGAGAAAGAGCCTTCAATAAGAATTATTTGATTATTTGGAGAAACTTGTGGAGGATCACGCACTTCAAAGGAAGAATAGAAAGTCAAATCTAGAGAGAAAATCTCAACTTAAAGCTATTTTCAGGTGTTTTGTTGTGTGCAAATAATGAGGGGCTCAAAGTCCATTTATAGGGAAAAGGGGGAGTGTTAGACTCCCTCTCAATAACTACATGGGATGGGATAAAACACATCCCATGTATAATGGGTTAGCTGCGCTGGTCAGGGTGACCTGCTGGCTAAATCGCGCGGTTACACAACGGGCTTCCCTTGTTATGCAGCGAGCTTGGGCTTGCAACTTATTTCAAGCTCAAGCTTCGAGCCTGCACAAGGGTTGCCATGGGAAGCACGCGGGCTATCCCAGCATGCTAGCTGCCCACGAGCTTTTAGATCGCGGGGTAGCCGTGTAAGCTCAACTTTAAAAACCATGTTTGTTTGGAGCCCACTCTCTTCCTCGCTCCATGTAATTTTCCCTATTTCCTCTTTATTCCTTTTAATTATCAATTTGGTTCAACCAATTAATAATTCTTCTAATGTATACCACAAATTATATTTTCAGCATAGACCCAGTCTATAAGTTCTTTACTTAGTTTGATAAAGACCCAAAGTATGTGACCTTATAGGATACCATAATATAAACTTGGCTTCCCATCCGGGAACCTTTAGGCTCAATGTTCCTGACTGATATGGAACCTGATAGCTCTAGATGATCAAATGGGCTTTCAAAACAAAGGCGTATGATCCCCCAATACTTGGAATGTCACATGCTTGTGATTTGATCTGGTTTTGCAATAGTAACCAATACAATACACTCCTTCCATTAGGTTAAGTACCCTCTAGTTTATTAAGCTCGGAGTAAGTGTTAGCTCATGTAATAGACGTAGCTATCCTAGAATTAAGCTTGTTCATGAAGAACACCACTTGGCCATAATGTATCAAGATTAACTATAAACCCATTCATCAATCTTGTACTTTGATTAGAGGTTTATGAGTGTGTCACTTAAACAAAGGGCCCTAAGTACATCTCCGATTATATCACTATATCAGGAGCGATGGATCCCATCTTGACTACATA
Source organism: Euphorbia schlechtendalii (assembly GCA_949673415.1). NCBI lineage: Eukaryota > Viridiplantae > Streptophyta > Magnoliopsida > Malpighiales > Euphorbiaceae > Euphorbia > Euphorbia schlechtendalii. The sequence goes on along the minus strand of CATIWQ010268991.1, from coordinate 9,130 downwards.
GCTTACCAACATGTGATCATCGCTATACATGTAATCACCTATGTCATTCTGATCGCTAGGGTATGAATAAGTATGACCCAAAGTATAGCAACTCCTACATAAGGTAACCTGTATCTCACATTTGAGGATACTTGTACTACTACTTCCATAAAACATGACACAAACACATGGATATAGTAATTTCTGAGTTTCTGTCTTATAACGGTCTCCAATGTATTACCCCGAATACTTTCATGTGTTAACACAAGGTACAACCTTCAACTTGTGAGATCGGCTGCTTGGATCTAATCCAAGTAGTAAGCTTACACATGCTAGTCTGTCTGTTGCATTGATGTCTAATCTCAATGAAAATATGACTAGGGATATTTAGACTATTCATAGTAACACGTATGTGCAGTTCTCACACTACATAGCTCCCACTATGTCCATGCACTTTTACGCTATGAAGTAATCATGGACTTTGTCTCATCAATGCTCATATACATATTAAATATTATACATATATGATACCAGCGAAATGCATTAATAAACAGAAAGCACTGATGAGCAACAAAGATGCCTTAATTATTATTATTAATATTAATTCAAAACCGTTTGTACATTATAACTAATAAAGATATATCCCCCTAATTGCCTCTAGGGCATAAATCATGTTTAATAGAAAGCTCTCGCCATGCATTGCTGATACATTTACAGGTGATTTAATGCTTTCAAATGATTTTCATCGATCATATTCAATTGCTCGAATATGGCCTTTGCTTAATCTAACTTTTTCAATCTCGTTTACATGGATACCCTTAAGGATATGACCTCAGTTTCCACAGGGAGAACCGCTTCCATCCCGTAGACTAGGGAGAAGGGAGTTTGGTCTTTTGGAGTCCGCACACTAGTCCTATACCTCCAAAGCACAACTGGAAGCTTATCTACCCAATCTTAGTAAGTTGTCACCACCTTGGATAAAATTTTCATGATTGACTTGTTCGCTGCTTTCATTGCCCCATGGGTTTGAGGTCTATAGGGAGAAGAGTGATAATGCTCGATGCAATATTTTTCAATCAATTTAGTCATTGCCCATTAGAGCCAAACCCCATTATCAGATACAATGTGGTGAGGCATCCCTTAGCATGCAAAGATATGTTTTTCGATGAACTTGGGCCATCTTCTTGGAGGTTATGTTTGTGAATGATTCGGCCTCTACCCACTTGGAGAAGCAGTTGGCCTCTGTATATCTATCATTCAGTGCACTTCTTCACCTCGGAGATGCAATCGGCTATCATGGTAGTCCAAAAATAACCCTGTTATTGAATCTTCTTCGCTAAGGCCAAATTGTTGAACCGAAGTTAATGATACCTCACATTACTTAAAATGTTTTGGAAATAACAAACTTACTAGGATAGTGAAATTAATTGAGTACTAAGTAGACTCTTAATTAATTAAGTTTACTTGAGTTTGTTTAAGGGCAAACAACTTAGTTTATTGAGTAGATTCATTAGGTTATGGCTTAGAGTAAGAAAAGTAGAGTTAGACTAGTGTTACATAGTTTATAAAAATATAGACTCAGAAAAGCTAATGCTTTTCAGTAGAAAAGGGATTAAAATTAAAGAAGATATTCAAGTGGTCCTCACAACGAATGAGTGTTAGTACAAAATGTGGGAGAACCCTCACTAAAGTCCAAGATAAAAGGAATGCTCTAACATGCGCCATTGCTCAGTGTCTTAGTAAACTTGATAATGTCAACAAGTCAACCATTCATAGAATTCCATGTTGCATCTCACACGCCTCTCTATTAGAATGAATGACTAGAAGGAAACAATTTTTTGACACATCAAGGTTAAAAGATTAATATCACGCTTCAACATTCGAAATCTCTATCTCTAAATGACCTAGAATTTGCTTCAAACAAGAAAATTCAAAAGATTTGAAGAGAAGGGAAATTGAAGAGCTATCAGGATGAGAAGTTTGCAACGACTACTTCCAAGACATTCAAACTATAAATAGAAGACTAGAGCAAACATTCAAACTTGGTGAATCACCTTGAATTTCTTTCAGAGATGAAACTTTGTTCAATCAATCACAACTTTTAGAAATTTCAAATCAAGCAATCAACCAAATTAGAATTGTTCATATATGTTTGTAATAGAGAGAGAGCACTTACGATTTAACATTATAAAGGATTCAACACATCTTATAATTTGAAATCATTAGTTCATAATTTATTTTAAAGAAATCTGAGTGACAATTTAAGATGTGTACGTAAATTGTATTTAAGAGGTAGTTAGAAAGGAATGTACTTTCTGTAATCTTGTCTACTGCTATAAAGGCTTCTCCGTGTAAGGAAGGAAAAAAACACTAGTGGATTAAAGCTTGGAAAGGAATCTAGGGACTAGAGGTAGGCTAACATTACCCACTTGTCTTTACTGTGTCTGTCTCATTCATCATTCTCTCTATTTACTAAACATCGCTTGAAAACAAATAAGAGTTGAGTAAAGTACTCAGCAGTAATTGAAGATAAACTATGCCAGCAAAGATGAGCAGTTTATGTTTTTAGACTCACCATAGCACAGTTTCACTCAGCACGCATCTAAAACCTTAACTTGGTAAAAGAATTTTATAAATCATAAAAAGAATCAAGAAACACATTCACCCCCCCTTTGCTGTTATATCAAGAAACATATTCATTCCCTCAAAAAGAGCAAAGAGGACTCTAAAACAATAAGTCTTGGCGTTGCTTCCCATGTGGAGAATGTTATTGTCAAAGCTAAGGGGACTCAATATATGCGCACTGCCACAAACAGACCCTTGATGAAAAATATTCAAGTTGTGATCAGCGAGGAGGATGCTGGAGAAATATAAACCCTTAATAAAAAAGAATTCGATCTTCCTAATCCTAGCGTCCCTACAACTTCACTCACTCAGGGTGAGACCCTTCCTACTCAGCCTAAAATACCCCAAGCTGACCCATCATTGGGTCAATTACCTAACCCAGAGGTACCTTTAAATCATTCCCCCATTCTTTTGTAAATTAAGAAAATTCTTCTCCTATACATCCCTCAAACTCTACTCGTGTAAATTCCTCAATTTCTATTCATGTTAAAATATGAAATTCCTTCTGTAAATCCTAAACTTCCACCTTCTAATACTATCAATTCTCTAATAAATATTCTTGAAGATTCATTTTCCCCACCTTCTTGTCCTTCTAACACTCAAACTCAAAATACCGCTTCTTCTCTTCCACCAAACACCCAAACTGTAATAATACCATCTCCTGTAAAATCTAAACCCACCCCCACTTCTTCAACTTTACAAATTCCTAAACCAACCATTTCTTTAAACCCATCATCTACCCCTTTAACCTCTCTTATTAGAGATGCTCCTAATGCTAAGAATACTGCTCATCATGGAAAAGCAAGTGATGATGGTACTAAGGAAAATTTTACAGCCAATGAAGTACCTGAGTCCAGTAGTAAACAAGTCCAAGAGGACTTGGCTGATTCATTCATCTTGGAACAGATAAGAGAGTTGGCAAGGAAGAAATTCCCAACGCTCAAATCTATTGCTAAGTTGGATGGGGAAGTAAGCAAAATGTGATTAGTCTAGGAATTGACAGACTTATTCCCAAAGCCAAAGGCTACGCTTCTTGAGTTTGATGAACAAATAAGCTTACCCTACGAATTTATCTACTTCAAGAAGTTTGAGAAAATTCATGGTAGTTTGTTTATGATTCGCAAGCCATGTCGATACTCAACCACTTCAAGGAACTTGTCCTCTAGCTGCTTTGTTACTTCTGCCTTAACTTTATTCAGCCCATTCTAGACATAGTTGATGTAATTTTTGCTTTACTAGCCTGAACTTTGGATCGGTCAGAATATGATGCTCAGCAGTCTCTCTATCGATGTAAGGCATGTCTTCATAGGACCAGGTAAAAGCGCTCACTTGGCACCTAAGCACATTTCCAATCTTTCTTTTTTCAATAGGGTTTAAATCATTACATATAGTTACCATTTTAGGTGATTCTGTTGTACCCAAATTAATTTCATGTAAAGAGACATCATGAATGCTAAATACATTATGAGTGAATTCAAATGAATGCATGGTTTCATCAGGCAGAACATTAAACAAATAAACAAAGTTCTTATCAGAGGGTCTTGATTGATCATTTCCTCATGAGCAACTTTTAGATCCATGCTTATCTTGGTCTTTTACAGTCGCAGCGACTAGATACGTGGAGTGACCACCCTTGGAGAAGCAATAGCAAGCGGCACCTCTTTGATAGTGGCAATGGCTGGAGCAACTGTAACAGAGGGAGCTTGATGATAAGGGGTCCAGTAATGATAGTAGATGATGCATTCATGTTAGGAGAAGTAGAAAAAACAACAAGCGATAGATAACATCAAGGTAAGAAGCAAGCATACTGGTCGAGGAGGAGCCCTCGGCATAAGGAGTAGCAAGAGGGAACAAGGGATTAACTACAGGAGGAGGGTTTCCCTAAGGAGTATCATTGGGCAAGTTGATCTTCATACCTCTAAATCATGTGCTAAATCCATCTCCCGAATTCGGTTCAATCTCATATTTCCATTCTTAGCATCTTTAGTCATGGCCTTAGAAAGCTTTTGAAAAGTTTCAACGATCAGACATCCCTTTATCTCAATATCCTTCCATCTTCTCTTCTTCTGAACACCAAGAGAGTATGTTAGAGCATCTACAATAGCTTCGATTTCCTCATTTATATTATCGGGAGGAATATTATCAAGTTTTCACTCAGAAATCTTTTCACATACATTGACCTCCTTGACTACCTTTCCTATCTCACGATTGATAATAGGAGAAAAAGGAGTAGGGACTTCTTCTTGGGGCTCCTCTCAGGCTAACATACAATAGCACTCAAAGTTGAAGACATCGTTAAAGATTTCAAATCTCGGCCACATCTAGCCCTTATGTTTCACGAATTCCACCAGGCCAGCATAAGGTGCTTGTCCCCTCTCACAAAAGCTCACCATGTTACAGAATAATGGCTTCTTGTGCTTATAGACTTTGTTACATGAGTGGACGAAGATTAGCCCAAAACAAGGGACAAGAGGGTCAGGCTCGACAACTTGTAGAATGCGTTGGTAGTTTTTTCCCAAACCCTTACTAGGGCTGGTATAGCCAAACTTCTTCATAAGATGTCAATACTTAGCTAAAAATGGAGATAACTAGTAGGAACTTTCTTCTTTCCTTTACTAATAGTGGCCATGCGGAGTGCTAATTCATTCTCCTCAGAATCTGCTCCAGCTAGCACTGACTCTTCATCAACTTCAAAAGCCACTATCTTCCCATGATGATAAAGCTGTATCTTTTGGTGAAGGGTGGATAAGAAAGCCCTAATCGAATGAATTAAGGGCCTACCCAAAATTAGTTAGTAGTTCACCAAAATATCAAGTATATTGAATACATCATGAGCATTTAACTCCCCCATAAAGACCTTAGTTTCGAATGTTCCAACCACTCCCCTTTTTGTATCATCGTACACTCGGATAATAGTGGTGGGTATTGCTTCCATCGACTCATTACATCCTAGATAGGGAAAACCTTAAGAGGACAGAGATTGAGGGCATATCTGTCATCCACCATTACATAAGGGATCTCACGCCTAAAGATTTGGGACCCGAATGAAAAGGGCCTTGTTGTGCTTGTGGAATTCAGGGGGGAGAATAGACCAATCAAAGCTAATTACTCCTATTTTTTCATTGGAAAGAAACCCTTGGCCTATAGGATAACACATCTCAAAGCCCGATGTGGTCAGAGTTGCATCCATCTCAAGTAGTTTTTGTACTAGGCTTCTTCGATGGGCATTAAAGAGGCTGAGCAACTATCAGATACTATACTTGGCTTGAGTGTTCTTAAGTTGATTGACTAAAGGGTCAACCTCAATAGTTGCTTCTTCAAATTTCATAGAGAGAGGAGGATCATTGGAGGTGAACTCCATGTCCCTCCTTAGAATTCAATAGTTTTTCTTTCACAATCCGATTAACCATGGTGTTGAAGTGTGAAAAATTGACTGTTTGGTTGATCCTTAACACCAACCCCTCACTTGTAGACAAAAATGGACTATCCTCTTGGATGACACTTAATCGAACAAGACACTCCTTAAGATGCACCCATGATGAATGTCAAGTAAGAGGTTTCAGATTATGCATGTGTTGGTGCTTATGAGTTTATGATTCCTACAAGATTTGTCGAACACTCATGAAGCGTATGTAATGACTCAACCTAGCTTATTAGATGTTGATAGATCAATGTGGTCTCCCAAAGAATGTGTTAGAATGGAAAAAATGAGGTGAAATTGTTTACCTTGAAATAGGAGGATAAAGAGTTGTAAGTCTTACCACGGCGACATCCTTATGTCATGATTGAATTAGAACTTTATTTTCGAGTAAGACAATGTGCTATACCCTTATGATAAATGAATGAATAAATGAAATAATGTTGATGTTTATTAGGTATCACTAATGTGCCAAAATGCATGTGTTCAATACTTAACTCAAATTTGGCAGAGTGTTAGATGCCTATGAGGCATCGTAAATGTTGGGATATGACATGTTAATGCATTCCCTAAAGTAACATGACCTCGAGTGTCTTTATTAATAACGAATACCGTTGGGGTATATCATGATGTTTTTGGCTTTATTCATGATGCCATGGTACTTCATGAGTGCTCTAAAACATTAAACTAATAAAAGAATGAGCATGTGCATAAATTAGTGTCTGCACAAAAGAATGTGGTTAGTGTGATATACATGGTGTGAGATGTTTTATTTTAATACATAATGGATAGAAAAATGATAAACACATAGCATGTAGCTTGCACGCAATACACAATTCGTCCAACCATATGCCTCCCGCGGAATAAAGGGATTGGCTTCTAAATCTAAGCTGGTTCATCTTGACACTATGAGGCTGTCAACGAGCAAACCTACATGATGCACATAGAGATGTTTTGGTATACCTAGGGAAGTTACTATGACAATGTTATATGAGTTCGATCGCAAGATTATTGATGTAGAAGGCTCTTGTTGCACTATGATACACTCCGCGCCTCTCCCTAAATAGGTGCGAATGAGGGAGGTACATCCGGCATGGCAGCAAGTGATTTACACGCCAGGTATCCTTAATCTCCATGAGGACACAAATGATACTTTTGTGGTTTCATGGAAAAAATAAGGATCCCTAACCTTAAGGCTAATTCCTCTAATGTATATGCTTTTGTTTGAAATATTTTAAAGATGGAAAAAACTCATTTAATGACTTTACAATACTCATCAAAGTCTTTTTAACTTTTAAGTTATAAAGGAAAAAAAGATTTTTGGCAGAGTTGCCATTGTGAGCGTTTTGGACCAGCGTGGTCACCACAAGGCGCTGTCCTCATGAGATGGGGCTCAGGGGTTTTATGAAAATGAAAGAAGAAAAGAAAAGCTTTGAAAGACTCAAGGCCTAAACCTCTCACCTACATTATTACAGAGTCGCTACTCAGATCAGCTCTTCAATGAAATCGATATAGCCTAGATCTGTTAAGCCTAAACCGAATCGTAGTAAATAGATTTGGGTCCGGATTAGTTACCTACTTCGTTATTATTTAAGCGTTAATTAAAAGTAAACAGCCATCTTTAAGACAATTTTAATTAATTTTTAATCATTTTCGGTTATATTAAAGTTAATCACTCACATGCGAAAAGTAATAAATAAACTGATAAACAAACAAAAGAAAGCGATAAAGAAAGTAAATACAAGTTAGGTAACTCAATTTAAGACTGAATTTACCAAATTTTATTATTTAAGATTCAATCATTGCATAAATGAGGTTGGTTATCAGGGAAAATGGATTTTCTATTGTGTGGGGCCAAAAATAGTAATAAAGAGCAGGAAAATAAATAAACTATGTAAAAAACATAAAAAAGATAGAAAATAAAACACAAAATGATGCCAAAGAATCTCCAAAAGTTGAGAATCTTACTCCTCCAATGTGAAACCACAAGATTTAGAGCCAGAATCGCTAAAAATGGAGATTTCGAAGTCTTTTTGTAGTCAACTTGATCAAAAAGGTATAATAAAATAGTAAGTTTTTTAGTTAGGGGAATTGGAAACCCGAGAGTTAGATTTTGATTTTCTAACTCAAACGTAAAAGGAGGAGGGAGTTTTGGATAAAAAACGTCGGAAAATAGGATGTGTGAGATTTTCTTAACTTTTTCCCAAAAACTCCCTAAGTTCTCTCTCTAGAATTTTCTCACTCTAAAAGTTTTCCTCAAAGAGGTAAGGCTCCCCAATTGAAAAAATATCATTTTTGGCTTTCGTAATGGTTGGTGTTTGAGTGGGAGAACTTCTACTCCATCTCGGAGTACTCTCGCAGCTTCATCTCCAGCTTCGATAGTGGAGGGATATATTTCCACCATGCTGGATTCGTCTTTCATGAACATGATGGGGGAGAATAGGTAGATTTCTCATAGGCTTCCTTTGTTAGTGCATCAGTTGGATTTTGACCCAACGATACTACACATATATATACTTTCCTGTCAACTATTTCCATAAGGTTTTTAGTTTGTTGACATCATGGTGTTGTTTGTAGATTTACCAAGCTGAGGCAAAGAGGCTTACTCAAGATTACCAGTCCTAGGGCGATCTCTAATCTATGTAATGGGTGCTTATGCAAGTAGTTTAGCTAAACCTATTTTGTGAATATAATTTTATCCATGAATATAAATATGCAATGTGCAAATGATGAATGTTATGCATGTTTAGTCATTTCATAGACCATTTTGGCTGACATGTCCTTAAGTCAAAACATCAAGAGGGATCGTGTTGACGTAGCTGAGTAGAAGGTGGCTCGTTTGAGGGAGCTGAGATTAAAGTGAGTGCACAAGGAGAGGTTTAGAGATACCATGGATGGGTAGAGTGTGGAAAAAAATTAGAAGGATGAGTCCAATAGAAAGTCCTAGTCATTTTAGCTATTTATCCATTTAAATATTGGAATATTTAGGTATCGAATATTGTATGAACATATTTCCATTAATACATGTTAATTTCTCTCAATTTGGCCAAATTGTGGCTCCTTTTTGCTTTCTCTCAATTGTATCGAAGATTGCCAATGGGCTTCTCT